>VDFB02193867.1:644416457-644545356 GCA_007258455.2 Sequoia sempervirens | reverse complement strand
AAAATATTTTAAAAAACTTGAGAATTTTTTTGATGAAAGGTAAAATTCAAAAACTAGAATAATAAACCCTTTACCTATTGTGCATAGAAATTGAGACAAAACAAGCAACAAATCTATACAGAGCTGCGTGCTACTAAATTTTTTTTTCCTTTTGGTGTAACTACTCAAATTTGAGCAAAATGACAGGAAATCTTAAGGTTTTCTAGCACTCTAAATCCAATGGAGATGCTTGATCTAATCCAAAATGCTTCATAAATAAGCTCAAGGCATGAAACCCTCGAGGAACCCCAAATTTTCTTTGCAATGAAGTTCTCTAAAAAACTAAGAAGGGGCTGCATATCAAGGCTTTGATACCATGTTAGAAACCAAGATCAAACATGCAAACCAGAAAAAACCTTCCCCAAGACAAAAGAAAATGAAAGCAAAGCAATTGGCATGAAGATGTGCAAATCAATATTATTTGGGAATTGAGAAATTACAAGGGATAATTTTCTTTATAAAAGCAATGTATGCATAACCCTAATATGAAACCCTAGTGTGCACACTTAATAATTAATAAATAATTAATTATCAATGTTCCTAAGTTTATCTTAAGTAACTAAAGTGATAAGTGAATTAATTAACCAATATGATGTAATTAATTAAGTGAAATAACTTATTAATTTAACACTAGCATTCAAGAGCATTCAAGAGAGATTATTAAGTATTTCAAAGCATTATTCAAGTATTTAAAATCACGTCAAAGTCATCATGCATCATGTTTGTTTTTGAGCTGACATTTGAGATGTAGGGTTTCATGATTCAAGCAAGCATTCAAGTCAAGATTCATATCATTCAAGAAAGAGTTAAGGTCCATATTCATGCTATCCATTACTTACATTTTTATAGAATCTTATTCAATGGTTTGGTTATTTGCAATAGTACATATTTTCTCACTTATCGTTTCTTCATTTCATTTGATTTCATTTCAAGGTTTGATTACCAAAATGGGGTTTGACCAAGGAAAACCCCTATCCACTAACAAAACAAAATTTTTCCATATCTTTGGTGTGTGATTGAAGATCTAGGTGGTTTAGGTTGAATATCCATTGAAGAGAAAGATTGGAGAAAATTTTTCAAGTTTTCAAATTTGTCATCTTGTTTGAAAGATCAGGGAAAGTCATCTATAGGACAGAATTCAATGTTCCCATACTAGAGATTTGATAGGAAGGAAGCTACAATAGAGCAATAAAGGATAGAATTTTTTTGGAGCAACCATAATAATAGGATTAAATCACAACTTGTGGCATATGAGTCCTATTATACCTACTTTTAGACTTCTTTTGTATATCTTTATCTAGCAGTTCTAGATTCTAGTTTCAACTTGAAACCCTAAACTAGGACTAAAGCACCCCTACTAGTGTATGAGTCCTAGTATGCTTCAAAATCAGTATTTTCAGCATTTCATACCTTCATTCAAGCCTCTTCAAGTTTCCAAGTGCACCTACATCCTTTCTAAGTCCTTTATTCTCTATTTTAGTTTCATAATTTAGGTCATATAGCTAGGTTTTGCATATCTTTTATACTTATTTTCTATACATTCCCTATCTTGGTGGTGAACCCCTCTTTAGTCTTTTATCACACCCTAGGACAACCTTTAATAGATCTATTTCCCATATTCCATCCTTGGATTGAGATCTCTAAGGTTTCCTTGAGTGAAACTAAGTAAAATAGAAGGTCCATATCCTTTAGATCCATCTCATAAAAGTTGGAACTCTATTTGTTAGGTTTCATTTTAAAGAACACCTAAAAAATCTCCTAAAATCTCTCCTACTAGCAAATATATCATGGTGGAAGAAAATTATAAAATTGACGTGCATTTATTTCAAACAATAGTGATGTGGCTTCCTTAGATGAAGATGATGAAATGACATTAGAATCCTCTTCACTAAGCGATCATATGACTTTTGATGTTATGCACATTAGATATCCCTTGAAGCAATATCCCAAGCTTGAACTTACCATTTATCCACCCTCACATCAACCACAAGTTCAAAATAAAATTGTCCCCCTCTTAGCATTACAAAAAAGGAAACTTAATAATGATAATGTTTCACAACAACCGACTTACAATACTATTTCTCATATATATAACAAAGTGTATACAATCAAGGCCAACCCTAAAGCTAAAAGTTGTTTGCATGTTGAGAAAATAAAACAAAAGCATATTGAAGATGTCACAAAATCATTCAAGTTCACTTAGTATAAATTTGACAACTTATTCATACTAATTTAATTATTAAGATGAACCACATTTTATCATCGTCTGAATCATTGGATCTAACATCATCCACTATCAATCATCTCATATCTCTTGGCCTCTAGGAACTCTACACTAATTTCTTGTAAAAAGGTTGTGCTACAAGTGGTACTTGTATGTATCCAAACAATCTCGTGACATGATTTTAGTAGAATGGTATTATTATGTAATCATGCCTCCCTAAAAAAAACTTGTCCCTCTACAACCTACTCAACTTTTAAGTCTCATATGGCCATTGTTGTATCAATTGCTAAGGTCTCCAAATTATCTCCTCCTAATCTAGTCAGTCAAATCAAACTCTCCAAAAATGCAACCCTCCATTCTACCATGCCCATCTTAGTGGATAGCTTAATGCACATGGATATCTCAACATAGAAATAGAAGGAACACCTATTTTCTTGGTCCATGTGATATGCTCTAGGTACCAAACCTCCAGTAGTGTACAATTCACCACGAAATTGGCCTCATGATAAGAAAACTATCCAAGATCATAATACAAATGTGTAAGCATGCTATATCCCAAAGCATAAACAATATTTTTCTACTCTATCTCCTATATCATGTGAACTAGGCCTCCATCCAGTTGTGCTCCCTGGCCATCCGGGACTAGTATGAGTCCTACAATGTGTATCATAATCTATCTCACAAGTGGTGATTATGCATAGACTAGACACTATAGCTTTATGTCGGCTCCACAATCTCCTCTTGAAGTGGTCCTCCAAGGCAGTAGTACCCTATGCCTACTCTCATCCACCCATATGAACAATCCTCTATGAAATGGACTCTCTCACCTTGAATAGGAACTTGAAGGATCCAATGCACATCCTCTACAATGAGTATCATATCACCTATCGGTAGACAAAAGGTGTAGGAATCTATGTCCCATCTCTTTGTTAGTGTTATTACCATGACATCATTGTACCTTATGGGAGCCATCAGGTATGCCCAATATATACCTATGTCCTATAAAATTTTGGTATTCACCTCTAATAGTGTCATGACAAGGTCTCATAAGCGACAAAATAATCTACCGCCGAGATGTTTTCATTATCATGGAGGATCTAACAAGAAAGCAAACATATATACTATAAGCATTTTAAAATCTTAAATCTATATATCAACAATCAAAAACTATGCTAAATTTTCTCTCAAGTACTTTTCTAAAGGCTCTAGGCACTTTATTCAGTATTTGGTACATTTCACATAGAAACAAGACACTTTGCAAAAAAGTGGGACACTTCATGAAAAAGTGGGTTACTTTGCAAAAAAAGGGGACACTCTAAATAAAAATTACACCTTGCGATTTTTTCTTCCAGGGTCCTAAATCTATCTAGAAATTCATAAAACATCAATTAATGCATAAAAATGAAGCTAAGGTAGATAATAATTCACTCACTAGATGTTAAAGGTTTCCTCGTGCTACCTCCTCACATATGCTCTAATGCTCAATATAATCAATCACTATCACTTGAAATCAATCTACAGAAAGGTTAAAAAAAAAATGATTACAAATTCTTTCACTTCTTACTCTTATATATATGTTTAAATTAGGTCTTTAGCATCTTAGGGTTAAAAAGTGCCTTTTTTACTCAAACTAGGATATTTGGGAATAGAGAACTCCTTTTTTTAAACTCTTTTTTGTGTTAGATTCATAATTTTTCTCTCCTTCTCATAAAATTTCTATCATCATGTGGTATGGCTCTTCGAAATACCCTATGATACAACTCATCAACTTTGATGTGGTTAGATTGCTACCTTGATTCCACCTTCATAAAGAAAACAAAGTCAAGGAAGGGCATACATCTACCCTCAAATTTGATTTCGTGAAGAAGTTAGATAAAAGGATTTATGGATAACTAATGAATTTGTGTTGCAATATTTGGTTCCTAAGGTTGCGGTTTTGTAGATTAGTAAAATAGGGGCTTCATTCTCCATGTGTTTATGAATTAATCCATATGAGTATCCTTTTATTAAATGAAGTTTATTGTTTGGATTCCTTGAGCTTGCATATGCACGTAGTGTCATATTGGTGCTAAAGTGGGGACTAAATGTACTATAGAAAATTGTACTCCCTTCTTGGAAATGGCACAATTTGACACTTTGTTAGGACCCAGTTTAGTACCCTTGCATTCATGACCCTTTAGATCATCACTAATAGGTCTCTAAGACCCTTTATTTTGGATCCCAAGGCTTATTTCAGTTAAAATCTAAACAAAATCAATAAAAGCATTAAATTTTCTAATAACCCAACATTGGACCACCTAGAAAAACTAGGGTGGGACTCATATGCCACCCTGGGCATATGATTCCCCCTAGGTGGGACCCATACACCACAAGTGGCATATGAGTCCCATGTGGACCCATTTTAGGGTCTGAGCGAGAAATCTACATTGGATAGATGCAACTAGCTATCAAGCCAAGTTGAATGGCTTGTTTCCTAAGTGATTCCATCCTCCATTATCATTCTAATTTCAACATAAAGGAAGGTACATGCATTATCATGCTTATTAGGGTGATTAAATATCTCCCAAAGTGTGTCATCATCTTCATGCATCTTATTCTAGCACATTAAAATAGGGTTTTATTACATTTTAGATCTCCTAATCTTGGATGCACTTAAGATTAGGGTTTGTATTCACATTTAATTTCAAGATCCATTATTTATATTAAGGTTTAACTACAAAACTAGGGGTTTGAAAAATTAAAATTCCCCATAATAAATCAACACATTATTATGTTTTGCAAGTCTTTTAACATAATTAGATTTAGAAATCAGGTTTAGAAGGAAGAGTAGGGATTAGAAAATAGATTCAAATCTTAACTTTTGAAAAAAGTAGAACAGGACTAATACGCCACTTGTGGTGTATGAGTCCTAGTATACCTCTTTTTCTATGTTTCATAGGATTTAGATTTGTCACTACCAGATTATTGTTTCTACCCAGAAACCCTAATCTAGGACTAAATCATTGAGCCTAGCATATGAGTCCAAGTGAGCATTAAAGTCATCATTTCCAACATTTCAGACCTTCATTTGAGCCTCTTCATGTTTCCAAGTGCACTTCTCCAACTTCTCAATTTTTTGTTCTTTTTCCATTCACTTCTACGTCATTTATTTAAGTTTTGCATATCATTAGGTGTTATCATTAGGTCTTGCATATTACTAGACTTTCCATGCTCTATCTTGGTGGTGAACCCATTTTATACCTTTTATCACAACCTAGGACAGCCTTTAGTAGATCTATTTCCCTTATTACACCCTTGGATTGAGATCTCTAGGGTTTCCTTGAGTGAAACTAAGTGAAATAGGAGGTCCTTATCCTCTAGTTCCATCTCCTAAAAGGTGGAACCCTATTTCCTAGGTTTCAATGATGTAGCCTTAATTGGAAACATATGACTTAGCATAGGGATTTCCAAATAATCTCCCATTTCCTCTTTATTGTTAGCATTTATCATTTTCTACTTTAACGTAATTGCGCATATCGTGGTGTTAGAAATTTCTTTAAAGTGGGGGCATAAATTCAGAGTATTCTTTTGTATTTTAAAACTCATGCTTCATTGTGTAGTCTTCTTAATTCATGTGATGCATCTTTTCCTTTATGGTGACATTGGGTGTGATATCCTTCAAGAGCTTGATATGTCTTAGCATATTATATTCCTCTTAGTGGCTTGATGTGACACACTATATCCCATAATTTGCAAATATTTTATTCTTCGATTGGTCCTCTCTTGGAGACATTAGGCACAATGTTCCCTGAGTTAAGAAATTATATGAGCTAATAAAAAATCCTTTGAACATAGCTCAGACTACTTTTTCATTTACATTATTCGTTACATGGACACTTTGCATAATACACTTTTCTTGCCTATGGATCCATCTTGTTTGTTCATGAGTGTCAAGCATACAAATTTTTTCTTTCCTCATGAATCTTCTTGTTCATGTGGTGTGGTGCCTTATCAAATTTATCAAGAGGTATAGCTTTGGTATGGTTAGCATATGGGATCCAAACTTGGATGTGACTTTCTCATAGCCACTTGCTCGTTTATGTGAGCACATATCGACCACATGCATATGTGTCTCTTGGGGCTCACCTAGTGGATGGCATGAGGTTCCACTAGCCCTTGTGAGCATGCATTTGGTTTGGATAGTGCACATTGTGTTCTACTTGTAAACATTTTTTGGAAAAATAGGTTAGATCTGATCCACATCATGATAGAAAAATGGTTGAGGCTTCATCTAGCCTTTTCTTTTTCTTTTTCTTTCTTCTTTATGCCTTTGGTAGTTTATACTTGTACCTTTTTGTTACTCCTTACATTATTTACCTGTGCATTCTTTTGTGCCTATGTCGGTTTACCATGGTATGTTGATCTTGGGTGCTTGTACAACCCTCTTGATCATTGTCATCCTATCCTAGTAGAATTGCTACACTTGGACCCCTCTTAATATGAGTTTGTCTACTTTAGTGTGAATTTGAATCAAGCTCCTCCTCTCACTAAAATGGGGGCTAAATGTAGCATAGAAAAA
This sequence comes from Sequoia sempervirens, assembly GCA_007258455.2. Taxonomy (NCBI): domain Eukaryota; kingdom Viridiplantae; phylum Streptophyta; class Pinopsida; order Cupressales; family Cupressaceae; genus Sequoia; species Sequoia sempervirens. The sequence continues at coordinate 644,538,535 of VDFB02193867.1, read as the reverse complement.
TTTATACCTTTACATTTTCACACTTGTTTCAGCCCTCCCTAATAAAATTAGAATTCTTTGTCTTATTTGGTCCTATTTTGTATACAAAAGCCTTATTTAATGCATTTCTCTAAGAATAATCCTAACACATAACTAATGAACAATTATAATTTAATGATTTTGGGTTATGTGCCCTAGATTTAGTGATTTGGGACTAATACACCACCTTGGGCATCTGGGTCCCACCTAAGTTTCAGGGCCTAAATGTGAATTTGTTATAGAACTTAATATTTATTAAAATTTGTGTCCTAAGCCAAGGCTACTAGAACTCATATGGCCCAACTAGCATATGAGTCCCACTTTATCTTGGACCTAATTTGAATTCGATTCTTGGAAGGATTTTATTCTCCTAGATTTGATGTTAGCTTGTAGTGTTGTAATTTCAAGAAATTTGGCATAAACAAGTATAAATATAAGGTATATTCACATATTTTCTCCTAGCAAGATGATGAAAGCATTCCTATAGCAAGTTTATGAGATCAAGAGAACTCAAGAGCTAGATATCATGTACTTTGGACTGATATTCAAGAATCAAGCATCATGTCAAAGTCATCATGCATCATGTGTGTTTTTGAGCTGACATTTGTGATGTAGGTTATTATGATTCAAGAAATCATTCAAGTGAAGATTGATAGCATATAATCAACATTCAAGATCTACATTCATGCTAGCCATTCCACATAGGTTTGCATTCTTTATTATAAGGGTTTGGTGAGTTGTAACAAAGCATATTTTTCATTCATCATTCCTTAATTCTATTACAATTAATTTCAAGGTTTGATTACCAAAACAAGGTTTGACCAAGTAAAACCGCTATCCACTAACCAATCAACATTTTTCTCTTCTCTATATGTGTGATTGCAGATCTAGGTGTTTTGAGGTTGAAGATACTTTGAAGGAAAATTTGCAAGATTTAAGAAAGTTATCAAAGTTGTCAAGAATTTGTCAACTTCATGGAAAGTCACCTATAAGTTGGAATTTAGAGTTTCAGATTCAGAGATTAGATAGGAGAAAAGCTACAAAAGATCACTAGAGGATATTAGAGTTTCAAACAAATGTTGATACTAGGAATAAATTGTCACCTTGGGAATATGAGTCCCAATATACCACTTTTTTGATTATTTTTTGTAATCCTAGTTTAGTAGTTACAAATTCTAGATTCAGCTTGAAACCCTAAACTAGGACTAAATTGGTGAGCTTGGAAAATGAGTCCTAGTGTGCATAAAAAAAACAATTTAAGGATTGGAGACCTTATTTCATGTTACATCCCAACTGTGTAATCACTATTTACTATTACTATGTAGGCTAAAATATGAATGTATTGGGAATTTAGTGGATGAATAAATTGTCTACACTTTGTTATCACTCTTTTTTTAATGAATCTCATCTTATCTAATGTTATATGAAGGAATACATTTATGTGAATGGATGAATATTATGTTGATATTCTAACTTTAGAGATATAATGTGTATATTCCATATTTTGTGAACATCTGACTATCATGTACATGTGTTAGTGTTTGTAGGTACATGTTCAATTCCTCCAAGTGGAGGGGAAGTATCACTTAAGAGGAGGTCTTGGTCATGTAACCAATACTATAAGCTATCTAAGCTTGCACACACAACAAGTAGAATAATTGAGTCTGGTTATTAAGTGGGAAGTTTGTAAGTCATCCATAGTCGTTATGTCTACTTTAGTAAAATATTATTTTACTATTTTTTTAATTATTAGATGATGATTACTTGAAAAACTTATGATTTCCTGCTTGTTAACATGCTTTAATTGATATATGGATTATATGGGGTATGTGTATGAATACACACATGCATGATGATGATAGACTACACACACTAAGGAATGTATACATGAGGGTACATAGGTAGACATACCTTTGCACACTCATGCACAAGTTTCTTATGCACATAGAACTATCTGATGGAGCCAACAACATGCATATGCATATGCATAGACATATCACTCATAGTCTCTTATCAAACACCATGGTAATTGTGTATATATATATATATAATATGTACATATATCCATATGTATACGTGTGTCCATATGCATGCATGATAACACATGGATATACCCACATTGAGAATATATCAATACATGTACACATACATGTACATGTATATAGAAGCATATATATATGTGTGTGTGTGTATGTATACACAATTGATATGTCAATATGACAATATGATTGCTAAGTTGATATACTCTTTTGCATATCGATTATATATACATGCTTTATTGCTTTATGATAATATAAATATATATGTTAACATATACATATATGCACACACACACACACACACACACACACATATATATATATATATATATGATTGAGTTAGATATATATATATATATATATATATATATTTGTGTGTGTGTGTGGTGATTTCATTTAAACATCATTTACTTTGAAATTGACTATTTCAAAGAATAAATAGTAGCTGATTTTAATGCTAAACATATTGGCTTAGAAGTTGATAATCATGGGTGACTTAAATGGCTAAAACTTTGAAGTGAAAATGACTATATTCAAGGGCTGATTTTTATGTCTTTGTTGTTATTCTTAAATCTACAAAGTGCTTTAAAATTTAAGTCAATATAGGAGAGTTCGACACCTTTATTCATCTTAGACTTGGTCAAACAAAATTACCATGAATTACTGTGATTAATCAAATAACTACTGAATACTACAAATAACCAATGAATTTTTAATTGAAATCATAAGTTCGTCGAGTAATCATTAGGTCGATGAAAATATGGGTGGAAAGCTTTGATTATTGACTATTTCTCTTGATAGTAAAATCATGCCACCTTTGTATTCTTCTTATCACAGTTGAATTCTATCACATGGAGAGTTGATTTATTCTTTGATTGTTTTCAATAATTGGGTCCATCTGTTAGTAATCAAGCCGAGTCTTTACTTATTCACCACCTTTCTAATTTTTGTTTGAGGTGTTGCTTTACATGTTTTCTGCTGAAATTATCATGCCTAGACTGTAGGAAGTATAGTTGCTTGCTTGCTGTATAAATAACAGTAAGGAGTTCATTGTTTGGGATTCCTTATTCTCAATCTTTTATGCATTATTTCTTGTGCATCAAATATGCTTATTAGTGTGTTTTTCCATATGCAATATTCTGCCCAAATAATGAAAGAGAGTCTTGAGATTTAATAGAGTTTTAGTTATATTTTGAGAAGGAGCAATTTACAACTTAAGATATAAACAGTTGTTAGTCTTTACTGAAAGAGTTTTTGTTCTAAAGATGTTGTGACTGTAGCTAGTCAAATTGGGAAGCTATTAAATAGGTATAATAATATTTTACTTTGATTGTTCTATTTATGAGTGAGTTGTGTCTTGATAGATTGATATAGTCTTGTTGATACTTGCATGTAGTGAAAAGTAATGTTTACTTTGAAAAAAAATTAAAATCTATTTACTTGTTTATGCATTGTTTGTAAGTACTCCACGATAGGAGAGACTATTTGTCTTGGGTATTATTATACTAGACATGTGTAGTCATGGGAAATAGGTTATGTTTACCATAGGTATTTTTAATATACTAGTTATGATTAAACATAGACAAGCTTATGGTATGATCAATACTAGATAGTTATTTATGCTAGATGGCTAGTAGGTTACTCTTGGGAATGTTATCTAGTGAAGGGAGGTAACTTGTACTTTTCTTATTGAGTTGTGTTACCTTAGGTTGTGTTTGAATGTTTTGTTTTCTTGAGGAGTAGCTTGTTGGTGGAGAGGTATTTCCTAGGCATAGATATAATGGCCTTAAGTCAAAACAAGCTTTCTATAGTGTAGGTGAATGGTAGACCTTTGCTATATTATACTGAGTGAGAAGAGTTTGGCCAAAGTAGTGGGAGTGTTTGATGACTCCACTATCAGTTCACTATGTCTACTTGAATGCATGAGGGTTACCTAATGTAGGTTATAAATCCTAGCCATGTTTGATACAACACTAAGCTCCGAGTGGTATGTCATACTGAGTTACCCAACCAATACCTTCATCAAAGGGTAGGGCCATCTATCATTGAAGGATGTGAAAGGGAATAGATATGAGTCCATGGTTGGTGGAAGAGCACTTGAGTGATTCTTCTCCTCCTCAACAGGTGGCAAAGGACCAAGGTTTTGAAAGGTGGATTCCAAGACCATTTATATCTTATGTCATAAAGCTCATTGGAGCTATGTATGTAGTTTTATACTTTCTTGGAATATTGTACTTATTGAAGTTTTGTAATGGAATGGAAATCCTTATTATATTTTGTATAACATCTTTGTTCATATATTCTCAATAAAGAAAAGGAAATTTTTTATTACAATAGCTTGTTACATAGTTTTATTTACTTGCATGGTAAAAACTCAGGAAATTTAATGGAATATTACATTTCAAGTGTTTCCTTCTTTCCAGGTGCCCCTTTGTTCATTCTAAATTTATTATTCTCATTATAATCTTCATTTCCTAGGTCATATAGTTAAGCTTTACATATTACTTTCATCTCTTTCTTTCTAAGCACTTGCTTAATTGTGAATCCCCTTTCTTTAATCACACTCAAGGAAACCATCCTAACCATAGTCCAGTCCTTAATCAATTCAATTGGTGAACCTGAACTTTGGACACCTTATTTCTTATTTGGAGTGCATTATAGTCCATAAATTGCCAAAGGGATATGTGGGTTTGACTAGATCACATTGCCCACACATGAATCACAATACCCTACATAATAAAACTTGTTTAAATTTTTTAATAACAACCTAGCATTAAACCCATCATAAACTTCATCAGTAGAAAACAAAAAAAATATTCACATAGTAGCTGGGTATGTGCATGATCATCATGGAAAAAACAAGCCCTTAAGTGGCAAAAAATTTCAAAAAATCAGAGTTAGGCAACTTGATGTAAAAATTTGAATAAGTTATCTATATTATTTCAAAAATATGTAAGAATAGAATCTATATCAAATTGAATGTAGTTTATAAACTACTAGGTTTATTTAAATAAAAAACAATCTATTTGGTGAAAATTTGAAATTTCAATGTAGTAGTACCTAAATTTCAAGGAAAAAAAAGTAGGTGTCCCTGACCACCCTAACCAAAATAAAATGATAATATTATTTTATAATATTTTAGATATAAGTAGAGGACTCATTTCTGGATGTGATGCATATTTTTTTGTAATTTTTTCAAGTAAATAACTAATTATGAATTTTTTATTACAACTTTTTTAAAAAATATAAAAACTCATATGTCTGACCACCTTAACTTGGTAAAAAATTCATTAAATTATTTTTTGTTTTTAATCCTAAGTATGGAAAGCATAGAATGTGATGCATGTTTCAAATTCAAAAAATGTGATATCCTTTGAAAGCTATAGATTTTTTTCAATTAGCCTATCAATCAGGACTTTAGTTGTAATTCAAATAGAAAATGAATAACAATTATTTATTAAATTCAAAGCAAAAAATAATTTATATTGGTGGAAAGTTGAGAATATCCTTTAAAAACCCTTTTCATTTCATCAATTTTGGGTAAAAAAAAGTTGTCAACCACATACTCTACACATAACCATCATATTGCCACTTTTTGGCCCATCATGATCCTACATATACCCACTGGTAATGAAAGAGAAGAAAAGAGGAAATAAAAGGGTTTAAAATCACTATGTATTGCAATGAAATTTATTTAACCTCCAAGAATCTGATGAAATAAATTAAATGGAATGAGGGTTTTAGATCTACAACATAAATAAAAGATTTAAATTTTTAAAATTATAAATTCTTGAGATCTTAAAATAAGAAGAATATAATGGATAATTTTTGTTATGGAACAATAAATCAAATAAAAACCTCCAACCAAGCCAAGACCTCTCTTCCAATCTTCATAAAACTTATAAGCTTCAAATGAGTAAGCAAAAAAAACAAGGTTTTATAAAAATCCTTTCAGATTTAGGGCTTCTCTTAGTTAGCCTAACTCTAAGTGTCAAGATTAAAACAAATCTAATGGCTCAAAATGGTTGCACATTCTATTTTTTTATAATTTTTTGATTATTCAAACTAATCATGTAGGGTTTAGTTCCTGTGTTATGGGGAATATTAAGTAATGATGAACCTAATTAAAACTAGATAATTTTCATGTAGCTCTAGCATGAGAAAGAGGATGAAGACGTATATAAATATTTAATGTAATAAATCTATACTAATTGAGTAATGGTATTATTGATATCAATATATCTACTTAACATTTTTAGGAGATTGAATTCAACTATCAAATAAAACTCAATTAAGGGGGTCAATCAATAGGAACCTATAACTAACATATGTGTTTAATTATAATCAATGTAATCATGTGAGATAATGTTAGATCATAGTAGTTTTATTGCACAATGGTGGCTTGTCGAGAGCATGTTAGGTTGCAAGCTTACATTTAAACAAAAAAAAATGTGACTTTTGTGTTAATTCTAAATTAAAATGTGGGCATGACACTTCACAAGGAGGATGACTCAAATTGTAAGAAATTATTAAATTAATGCTCATTTAAGTAAACCTTAAGGGGTACAAGAAGATGCAGGATGGTGAAGGAAAAACTTAATTTTATTTTTAGTTAATCATGGATAATTTCATTAGAAGTTAATAATTTTTTATTAACCCTAGTATTAATGATTTTAGATAGTATTGAATTATTGTGACTTTTATTTTTTAAAGAATATTATTTCCTAAATATTATCCATGATGTAGTCTTTCTTAAATTGTTATATAATTAATCGTTCATTGAAATTTATTGGTAGAATTCCATCCTACTTTATGTGGAACTCTTATGATGACGAATTAGTTTAATTGTAATATATGTTTAATGGACTCACTTTTATATACACTTATTTATGTCCATCCTTTTTGATACCACACACTTAAGAAAATTTAAGGAGTATTAGAAGACGGAGAGGAAGTAAATACAAAACTATTTTTTTTTGTGCATACTTAGTCAATAATAACTTTTATAGATCAAAATGTTTTCTTCAATAATTATATTATGAAAAATTTCTTAATCATAATAAAAGAAATTTAGTTTGTAGAAAATCCTCTTATATTGGTATAAAAAATCTCATTAGCAAGGGATGATTTAACATTAACATTAGGTATTTAACTTGAAACTTTTATGTTAAACTATGAGAATGTTTTTGAAAACCCCTAACCATATCCTCTCCATTAAAACTTGGATTATAATTTATTATTGCAATAATACATAATCTAGTTACATCAACTCATTTTTAACTCCCTTATCATTGATAGCATGTCCTCTCAAATTAGTGTGAAATGGAAATTTAAAATTTAAAATTTATGAAAAAATAAAAATATATTCATATGTATGAACCTTGTATGGAATAAGGAGTGTGAGAATTATTATCTCCTAGAAAATCATAGTTAGTATCTTAATAAATTATGAGTACCCATAAAAATTAGGGAAGATAATTTGATTAATAACCTATGTCAATGTAAGTGATTAAGGATATTGTTAGATCTAGATAAAAGAAAATATAAAAAAGGAGGCATAATGATTACCAAACGATAGGATACTATAATAAATTGTTCATAATTTTAATACTCGAGTATTTTAAAATAATTGAAGCCCCAAGACTCCTTGGAATCTATTAATTTTAATTAAGTGATTATTTTTTAGAGCCTCTCCTTCAAAAAATTATTCCCTACTCAAGTTATTCTCTAATGCATGATAGTATAATTAAATAATGAATGGTATTAATTTCAAACTATTTAATTAATTAATGTTGTTTGATTTGTTTAGAATATAACCAAAATAAAATTCTAAAATTCATTCCTACTAGTAATTAAATATAAAAATTATTAGTGAATGATCATTTGTTATTCCAAGTTCAACTACAAGTAGGATGTTCCATATACCTCTTACTCCTTGTGTGTGTACCCTCATATTTTATATCTTGCATAAGATTAATATGTGAAAATGCATTAATATTAATGGAGAATTGAATATAATAGGTATGATGTCATAAAAGGCTTGTTAAGTGATATTGATGTATCCACCCTTCATACCTTATCAATTATATCAAGTTATGCACTTTTAAGAAAGATTGATAGTGTTGTAAATATCAATCTCCCTTTTAGTGTGGCTTGAAGATTTCTAGTTTTAAGAGAGATTTATTTAGTTAATTTTGTAAAGAAAATAAAAGGAGTTACAAAATATAATTATGTAATTAAGTTTTATGTATTCTAAAGTAGTTATAAGTAGATTAACATTAATCTTATATTCAATTATTTCATTGGAAGTACTTCAAATATGAAATATCTATGTGCATATCCATGTTTTGATTTATATGTTATTTAGTAGCCATTTTTTTATCTCCTACTCAAGTCTTTAAGGTATTATATGATTTTATGATGATATATATGTGGAGAAACAAAAGTTGAATGACAACTAGACAATTTAGAAGCATATAAACTACGTTATGAGTATCTCCAAATTTATGTAAAGATATTAAAGTTTATGAACCATTCACATGTAGAACAAACATATACATTTAAAATATAAGAAAATTATCTTGAATGTAGGAACTCCTTGCTGTAGGATCTTGGAGATACATGAGGAATCAATTATAAAACATAGATACTGTAAGGAACTTAGAGGAGCTAGGAAGAGAAAAATGGAAAAAAAAAGGATTAGACCTAGAGAACAACCATTCATTTTACATGTCCTATCAATAAATGACACTAATGAACAAAAAAAATACAATAAAGCTTAGTAAAATGAAGTGAGGTTAGAAATAAGATGTATTTTCTATGTACCTAATATTAGATGAAAATTAAAGGTTAAACCATGATTATATATAATGAATAAAAAATATAATAGCAAAATAAAGTCATGAAAGGAGATATGATTATAAAATTTAAAACAATTTCTTTCATATTTCATAATTAATTCATATGTGATTATTAAGTTAGTAGAGACCCTATGTAGTGTGAATTTTGGAAAGTCATTAAATAATATGTTTATTTGTAGTGACCTGTGAGTGAGAAAGTCAAAATAATGTATGTGCAAAAATATAGTTTTGAGTATGATGCATTTTTTATACTTATTAAATGGAGTGTGTGAATCAATCCATAAATGTATGTACATACTGCATGTGTATTATTATTGATAGGTATTATTATTCATGTTTTGTTTTGTGTTGGATTTAAATTGTTCCCTATAGTGTTAACCACTCTCATCTTGATGAAGGTCTACTAGCATAATTAAAAGTCAAGGGATAGAGATCCTCCATCGAATTATTGTGATTTTTTGTTGATACGTGTTCCTATGTAAGCTAGTAGAATCCCATAAAAATTATTTGAATATCTATAGATGTTTACCCTACTATACTCCCCCGCAAGTATAACCATGATTTTTGGTTCATTGTGTAAACCTAATCCTTGAGACTAATATCCCATGGGTAGAGGATGAATCCTTAAGTACCATGGTATTCGGACTTAAATCCACTATTTTTTTATTGACACTTTCTACTTCTGAAAATAAGCGTAAGGGATTTTCAAAATTAATGGGTGTTTGACAACATATTTGACTACTATTATATAGGTTAAGTTGAGAAAATATCAGTTAGTGATAAATTTAGCAATGCATTTAATTGTGTGGACCATTGCATGAGTGTAAGAACTTTGGATAAAATTATGTTTTAATATTAACACCGGCTATTACATCAATGAATAAAGAGGAATAAGATCTAGAATATGATATAGTGTAATAGGGTGATGGTATCTACACCTTGGTAACATATTTAGGATGATAGAATTTTGGAATGATGATAATGCCACCATAAATGGACAGGAAATAGGATATCTTGAGATGGTGATTTTTATACTATACAAGATCAATTTATTTAGATTATAAGTACATGTAACTAATAGATGGGATACTTTAGACATATGATTATCTATTGATTAACTTAGAATTAACTTAGAATATCCTATGTTGTGTGCAACCATACATGTTGACAAAATATTACTTCTACATTTTATTGTGGTTTGAGACCACAATTACCCTCCTCCCATTAGGTTAATTTTGTGTGTTGTGAACTATATTATTTATATTCTCAGAAATTGTTTCAACAAAGTGAAAGTTAAGGTTATTAGATTACTTAATCACTTCAGATTTGTAGTAGTCCTCTTTGCCTCAAGTAATTATTTAGTTATATTTTTGATTGAATGGAATTTTTGTTCTCTTTCTATTTAAATTTTTATTTCTCACATTTCTTTTATGAGACATTGATTAAATTTAATTTTTTCTATACTATATTTTAACTGAGGAATTATTGATATGTATAAAATTATTGGCATGTATGGTGTAATGTAACTAGTGTAAACATCCACATCCAAGAGTGACCACTAGAAAGTCATATATGGGAGTATATGGCTTAGAAAATATTATTGTGATTGATTCATTATTTCCTATGTTGTACACATCTTTATGGTACCAAATATTTTTATATGGTTTCTTAGAAAAGACACAATGGTTATACATTTGCATCGTATTCAAGCTACAAGAGATACAATGACTTGATTGTATGATTATTGAGTTGTATAGGATGTTATCCTCCTCATAAATCCCATTGTTCCTTGTTCTTATTATTGTGGTAGTTAATTTTGATGTTTGTATTTGTATTCAAGAGAATGAGTCGTGAATTAATTGTGAAACTTATTATAGAATATTTTAATAATGAAAATAAATTTAATATTATTTTGACATGTGATATGGTATAATTGTGATGGAAAAAATGAATGAAATCATTCTTAATCAAACACTAGATGAATTAAAAAATCATTAGAGGTAGTCCATAAAAACGAGTCTTGATGAATAATAGAAGTACTAATTTAGTACTAGTTATAAGTGTGTAAGTTTATTTTAATGAATGTGGTAGATAATATATGAGCTATGTGATTTGGTGTTGGAACTCTTCTATTTAAGATAATTGATTTATGTATCTTATGTATGAATCTTGTTTTATTTGTATGGTAATATAGCTAATGTAGAAGATTGTATATAATGTACTTGTTTATTGATTGAATATTTTCTCAACTTATTAAATGAGTATAATTGTTCAATAAATTTATTTGTCTTACAGAGTTAAAAATTATATCTCGCAAACATTTAAAATTTTGGGAAAAATTTTAAACTTAGGAGAGGGGAATGTAAGGGTCAATAATTATGGGTATCTATTAATATCATATTGTCCCTTGGTAGAGTCTATTATTCTTTGTGAGACTATTCAAAAATGAATTAAATAACCACATCTTCATAAAAACTTTCTATGAGCACTTGAGTAAGTGTTGTATGTGTAATGTATGAGTCATGTTGGTATAATAAAAAATATTACGTGAATTTAATAAATTCTTTGAGCATAGTTCAATCACTAAGGTAGTGACACAACTATCACTATTTTTATCTCATTACTTCTCTAATAGAATAGTGAGTTGGTGACTTGTCAATGATGTAGAAAATAAAATGTACCATCCACTATCTTTTTTCTATTACATTTTTCAATATAATGATAATAAAAGAATGGTAGCTTCTATTACAAGTGTTGTACACTTATTTCAAAGTTATTGATTAATTCATGTTTGCATTATTATTCACTTTTATGATTGATGCCTACATCATATGAGATTTGTGAAGAATAGTCTCTTAGTACTTGTTGATTATATTGTTCAATAGGTGATTTGGTTTCATTCTCATCACTCATAATAAATGGTTGATGTTTTCTTAATGCTCAAGACATAGTATTGGATGGAGAATGTCTTTTAAATTATGAAGTTGTTATTCTAGATATTATCTTCTATATATTCATAATGATGATATGTATATAATTAGAATCACTAGGGTACTAAAATTTAGTGGAAAGAAAATATGAATTCTTACTCTAAGATGAAGTCATGTTTATCCAAGGGATGCATGCTAAATATGATTAGGGTATGTAAGTTCAATTATTATCAAGTTTTTATTATAAATTTTATCTTCTCTATACTCAAAACAAGGATATGTGTATAATTATAATCATTAGAATACTAAAAATAAGTGGAAATAAAATATACATTCTTACTCCAAGGTCAAGTCATGTTTATCCAAGGGATGTGTGTCGAATATTATTAAGGTATGTAAGTTCAATTATTATCAAAATTGATGATGTACTTATCAATATTCATTATAATTATTTACATCATGGTGATAAATTTTTTTTAAATGAGTATTAAATAAGGGCATCATCAAAAGTTTGGGGAGGATTGGCATTGTTGAGTGGGAAGAAGAGCGGAGGTGGGGGTTTGAAAACCTCTATCGAGGATGGTGATTTTGAAGATTTAGACCTAGCTGATGGCGTCATTGCATTTTTTTATGTGTTCCCTGTGGATTTGCAACCTACTGGGTTGGTGTTGGGTATTGACGATAGGGATTGTAACCATGCAGGTTCTCTAGGGTCAGGTTTATGTAGGGGTGATTTTGGTCTTTGTGGATGCATTGACTGTAACTTTAGAGATATTGTTTGCAGGAGCATTGGATTTTCATCCTCATCATTGGCCCCTTTCTTTTTTGAGGATAAAATTTATTTCCTAACCCTATTCTATTCTTATCATGTGTTGATCTTGTAAGGAAACCAGAGGTGCGAAAACACTTTCCTAACATCAAAACCACAGGGAAGAATGCAGACAGTACTTTTAATTTTCTAATTAAAATCCAATTAAGACACACATGAAAGATTTACAGAAACAAAAAAAATTCACAAAGACAAATGAACACCAGATTTATGTGGGAAAACCCTATCGGGAAAAAACCCACCACACCAAGTTGAATCTCTTTGTATTTCAGTAACAAAAAATTACATACAAATTAGAGATACAACTCTCTAGTTCTAGTTCATAGTAGTTTCATTCACTATTCAATCTCTTACAGAAATGCTCTCAAGAATCCAATTCATTCAAACTCAGAATAGATCTACTTTTAATCTGATCACATTCTAATTTTTGTCCTTTGTCCATCCTTATGCGCCATTTCCCCATTGTAGAAAGTTTCCTCTTGAGCGTTGATTTTTCCCTGCATGCAGTTCAACTCCAGTGTCACAACTATTGCAAAAATCTAACTGCCATCCACTTGAAATTTGCTTCCTCTGATTGGTCTATGAGGCTCCACATAGGATGGTCAAATGGTCATATGCGATCAAACTTTGTTGGCATATCGGTGAGACACTTACAGTGTCTCCCCGATGCCACAAAGTACTCACTATCGATATCATCATAGGTTCCAACAGTCGGCAGGATGACATAGTGAATGCCTTAAGTCATACCGAATCCATCGACATCCATTTCATTCCTATTAGCAAGAGTTTCTCCATTGGCAAGTCTCATACCAAATTCCACAAGTCATATCGATCTCAAAAATGCTATCGACGAGACTATCGCAGATCGCTAAGACCTCATACCGAAGTCTTTAAGTCATGTTGTCATGAGTTTTCCATTTGATGAGACAAACATCTTTCACCAAGACCTCACACCGAGCACATTAGCATTCCCATCGGCACCCATCTATCGCTAAGACATTCAATTGTCGCCAAGAGGTTTCACCGAGATCTCTTATGTTACTCCAAAGCCATACTTCTATCGGCAAGACCCCACAAGTTGGTGAGATGTCATACAGAAAGACAAAACTTCCACCGAATGGTCTACCACTTTTGCTGAGAGGTCATAGCGAACATCCCATGTCACCCCAAGTGTCACATACCATCACCGAGACTCTCCATCAGTCGCCAAAACTTCATACCGAAGTCTTTGAGTCACCGTGAAGACCCCAGGTGTATTCCCATCGGTGAGACCTTTCATTCATCGCTAAGACTTCTCCCCGAGACACTTGTGTTCCCCCGATAGCCATATGTTATCGGTAAGACTCTCTTTGGTCACTGGGACTTCATACCGATCGCCTTGAGCTCCTCCGATGACTTTAGTTGTATCCCTGTCAGTGTGACCTTTCATTCTCATTGGGACATCTTATCGAAGCCCTTTTTGTTAGCCTGATAAGAACATACTGTTGGCCAGAGGTTTCTTACTCAACGAAAGGTCACTGCGAATGCAAAAGGGTCACAACGATAGACTTGTTGGTAAGACATCAAATCTATCTCGGCGACATGAACATTTCAAGAGAATTCAAAATAGTTAGTTAGCCAGACATGAATAATTTCTCAGTGACTTTTCCCTTCAAGAGTTCCATGTCAGTATGGATTGAGAAAAATATTCCAACAATCTCCCACTTGATGAAGACCTTACTGACAACTCTAGAGCATAATAAAACTACTGAAATTCATGGGCCAAGAGGCCCATCGAACTAGCACACCACTTGTATTTGTCTGTGCTCACAGGCTTCGTTAATGCATCTGCAATATTTTCTAGAGTATCCACTTTCTCCAAAGAGACCTTCCCATCCTCCACCATATCTCATACAAAGTGATACTGTACATCTATATGTTTTGTCTTGGCATGGAAAGTAGGATTCTTTGCCAAACATATAACACTCTGATTGTCACAATAAATAGTAATTTTTCCTGCATCAAAACCAATGTTAGAATACAAACGTTTTAACCAAATTGCTTTGTTACAGGCATGCGTAGCTACCTTGCATTCTATCTCTATAGTGGACAAAGAGACTACAGCCTGTCGCTTGCTCATCCAACTCACTGCACCACCATTGATCATGAAAACATATCCACTGGTGGATCTTCTGTTGTCAATGTCCCCTGCCCAATCAGAGTCCACATAACCTCAAATACTAAGAGTCCTCTATGATTCAACCAAGTTCCCATGGTAACACAAAGCATAGTCTGAAGTTCCCTTCAGATATCTAAACACTCTCTTCACAACATCCAAATGTGTTCTTCCAGGATTAGCCATAAAATGACTAAGAACTCCCAATACTTGGGCAATGTCTGGTCTTGTACAGACTATTGCATACATAAGGCTTCCAACTGCACTAGCATAAGGTACACTAGTCATGTCCTCCATCTTAGTAGGAGATTTTGGACAGTCCTCAACAGATAGCTTTGTTCCCTGCATAAATGGGACAACTGGTTGTTTGTAGTCAGTCATACAAAATCTCTCTAGAACAGTCATGATAGACTTACTCTAACTGAGCCAAAGTTTTCTATTCTTCCTGTCCCTGGTTATTTCCATTCCCAGAATATACCTTGCTACACCAAGATCTTTCATTTCAAACTTTGCAGACAACTGAGACTTAAGATCAAAAATCATTAGCTTACTATTGCCTATGAACAACATATCATCAACATAGAGAGCAATAATAAGAACCTGATCACTTTCAGCTTTGTAATACACATAGTGATTAGATTTTGATCTTACAAATCCTAATGACAACACAAACATGTCAAACTTTTGGTACCACATTCTAGGAGACTGTTTTAAACCATACAGAGATTTCTTCAACTTGTAAACCAGTCTTTCTTTACCTTTTTCCACAAAGTGCTCCGGTTGGGACATATAAATTTCTTCTTCAAGATCACCATGAAGAAACGTTGTCTTCACATCCATCTATTCAATCTCTAAGTCATACGCAGCTGCAAGTGACAAAAGAAATCTGATAGATGTCAACTTAGCTATAGGAGAAAAGATTTCTCCATAATCAATTCCCTCTACCTGGGAATAACCTTTTACAACCAGCCTCGCTTTATATTTTTCCACACTGTTGTCTAGACCTATTTTCTTTTTAAACACCCATTTGCAGCCCACAACTTTTCTGCCTTTAGGCAATGGCACCAAACTCCAAGTATCATTATTTTCTAATGATGCCATTTCTTCATTCATGGCTTCCAACCAAGAGTTTGAATCAAACATTTTAAATGCCTCTTTCACAGTCCTAGGTTCATCAGTGCTAGAAATTAAAGCATAGGCACAAGTAGACTCAATCAAAGAGAGCTCATACCTATCACGTTGCTTTCTTTCATGAGTTGACCTCCTCATAGGCTGAGGCTGAGGTGGTTCTTCATCTTCTTTAGAACTTTCAGAGCTACTTGAGCTTTCCTTAGTATCAGGTACATTTTGATTTTACAATTCCTCTTTATCTGGTGTAGGAGGAATTTCTGCTACATCCTTATCATTTTTTGATTTCTTCTCTAACTGCAGATCCAATGTAGAAGGCTTCAACCCACGAAAGATAACACTTCTACTTTACAAAACCTTCCCAGTCTCAGGATTCCAAAGCTTGTATCTTTTTATGACAACACTATAGCCAATAAAAATACACTTTACAACTTTGTTTTCCAACTTAGAGAGGGCTTCTTTCTAGACCTTGCTTCCAAAGGTGTCTTCTCAACAAGAGCAGAGTTAGGAGAACGATTTACCATGTAACATGTTGTAGAGACTACTTCAGCCCAGAACTTCTCCTCCAAGCCAGCACTACTCAGCATACTTCATGCTCTTTCCATTACTATCTTGTTGAACCTTTCAACAACTCCATTTTGCTATGGAGTGTAAGGTGTAGTCTTATGTCTTTTAAAACCATGATCCTTACAGAACCTTTCAAATTCATCTAAACAAAACTCACCGCCATTGTCAGACCTTAAACATTTTATTTTTCTACCAATCTAATTTTCTACAAGGTTTTTAAATTCCTTAAACCGACTGAACACTTCTGATTTACTTTTCAAAAAATATACAAATGCTCTTCTTGAATAATCATCAATAAACAACACATAGTATCTTGATTTAGACAAAAAAAGAACATTTACTGGACCAAACACATTACAATGTATATAATCAAGGAAACTAGAAGATTTGTGACAACTGGAATAAAATGAAGCATGGTGCTGCTTTCCATATATGCAATGTTCACAGAATTCGAACTCAAGGTTACAATCTTCAAGCCCTTCTACCAAATTTTTATTTTTCAAGTTTTTTAAACCTTTCTCACCAATGTGGCCTAGCCTATGGTGCCAGAGCATAGTCTTCTCTATTGGAAGTTTAACCTCCATGGAGTTTACACCATCAGGAACGTTGTCCTTCTTTTCCCCATGAGTAGCTTTATGTGACTTCACAGAGACACTATTGCATTGAATAGCTTGTGCATCCAACTTGTACAAGGTCCTAATCCGAGCACCCCTAGCTAGCACCATAGAGCCTCTAGTCATCTTGCAACCATTTCTAGAGAACATGACCTGCACTCTGATATCATTCAGCTTACTTACAGAAAGTATATTTCGAGCCAGACCTGGTATGTGCATTACATCATTGATTCCCTTCACTCTTCCATTAGGGAATTGAATTCTGACTCTTCCACAACCAACAATTTCCAAAGATGAATCACTTGCTAAATATAGCTTTCCACCATCATAGTTTTCATACTTCGTGAACCAGTCTCTATGAGATGTCATGTGGAAAGATGCTCCAGAATCAATCAGCCATACATCATCTAATGCCCATGTACCCAAGGCTACAATGAAGGTGCCTGCATCACTCTGGGAAGAATCATTTCCAGAAGAGTTCATCTTCTTCTTTTTCTCCTCCTTGCAATCCTTTCAGACATGACCCGGTTGCCCATAATTCGAACACTTCACCCTGGACTTCTTGCCAGGAGACTTTGATCTCCCTTCCGATTTCGATCTGAATTTCTTGTCTTTCTTCTTGCCTTTCTCCTTTCATCTACCTCTGACAGCCAGAGCCTCCTTTGCCATCTCAAAATATTTTCTTCTCATATCTTCTGACAACAAAGAAGTAACAACATCTTCCATCTTGAATGTGGATATTGTACTCCCAATATCCATCACCAGATGATCCAAAGAATTTGGCAATGAACATAGCAGTAGCATGTACCAATCTTCATCTTCAATCTTCACACCAACAGATGTTAACTGAGCAATCAGCATGTTCAAAGCATTCAGGTGATCAACAAAAGATCCTTTGTCTTGCATTCTCAAAGAGTACAACTTCTTCCTCAAGAACAATTTGTTTACCAAGGACATGCCCTAATAAATAGATGCCAGTCTTTTCTTCATGCACGTTCAGAAGAACAGAGTTTGCTAAATAGAGCCTTATCAGCCCTTTTGATCTTCTATCTTCCAAGTCCCAATCTTCTTGCTTCATGGCCTAAAGTTTCGTTTCAGTCACATCAATCCAAAGATCTCGGTCCACTAATAGATCTTCCATTTTGAGTTTCCACAACTCAAAATTGCTACCATTGAATTTCTCTATATATCCATCTTTCTGGATGTATTTGCCATCTTAATTTGTAATTAAATTATCAAACCTCTAGCAAACTCCCATTGGAAAAGGATTGACACAAAAAACCCAACCCACTCACAAGGATAACACAACTGGCTAGGCTCTGATACCACTTGTAACTAAAGCAGAGGTGCAGAAACACTTTCCTAACGTCAAAACCATAGGGAAGAATGCAGATAGTACTTTTAATTTTCTAATTACAATCCAATTAAGACACACATGAAAGATTTACAGAAATAGAACAAATACACAAAGACAAATGAACACCAGATTTACGTGGGAAAACCCTATTGGGAAAAAACCCACCACACCAAGTTGAATCTCTTTGTATTTCAATAACAACAAATTACATACAAATCAGAGATACAACTCTTTGGTTCTAGTTCACAGTAGTTTCATTCACTGTTCAATCTCTTACATAAATGCTCTCAAGAATCTGATTCATTCAAACTCAGAATAGATCTACTTTTAATCTTATCACATTCTAATTTTTGTCCTTTGTCCATCCTTATTCGCCATTTCCCCATCGTAGAAAGCTATCTCTTGAGCATTGATTTTTCCCTGCATGTAGTTCAGCACTAGCATCGCAACTATTGCAAAATCTAACTGCCATCCATTTGAAATTCACTTCCTTTGATTGGTCCACGAGGCTCCACATAGGATGGTTAAATGGTCAGAGGTGATCAAACTTTGTTGGCATATCGGTGAGACACTTACAGTGTCTCCCCGATGCGACAAATTCTTCACTATTGATATCGTCATAGGCTCCAACATTCGGCAGGATGACATAGTGAACGCCTTAAGTCATACCAAATCCATCGACATCCATTTCATTCCTCTCGGCAAGAGTTTCTCCATCGGCAAGTCTCATACCGAATGCCACAAGTCATATCGATTTAAAAAAAGCTATCGGCAAGACTATCATAGATCACCAAGACCTCATACCGAAGTCTTCAAGTCATGTCGTCATGAGTTTTCCATTCGATGAGACAAACGTCTTTTGCCAAGACCTCACACTGAGCACATTAGCATTCCCATCGGCACCCATCTATCGCTAATACATTCAACTGTTGCTAAGAGGTTTCACCCAGATCTCTTATGTTACTCCAAAGACATACTTCTATCGGCAAGACCCCACGAGTCGGTGAGACGTCATACCGAAAGATAAAGCTTCCACTGAATGGTCTACCACTTTCGCCGAGATGTCATAGCGAACATCCCATGTCACCTCGAGTTTCACATACTATCGGCGAGACTCTCCATCGGTCACCAAGATTTCATACTGAAGTCTTTGATTCACTGCGAAGACCCCAGGTGTATCCCCATCGGTGAGACCTTCCATTCATCGCTGAGACTTCTCCCTGAGACCCTTGTGTTCCCCCGATAGCCATATGCTATTAGTAAGACTCTCTTCGGTCGCTAGGACTTCATACCGATCGCCTTGAGCTCCTCCGATGACTTTAGTTGTATCGTCGTCGATGTGACCTTTCATTCTCACTAGAACTTCTTACCGAAGCCCTTTGTGTTAGCCCGATAAGAACATACTGTCGGCCAAAGGTTTCTTATTTGACAAAAAGTCACTGTGAATGCAAAAAGGTCACAGCAATAGACTTGTTAGCAAGACATCAACTCTGTCTCAACGACATGAACATTTCAAGAGAATTCAGAATAGTTAGTCAGCCAGACATGAATAATGTCTCAGCGAATTTTCCCTTCAAGAGTTCCATGTCAGTATGGATTGAGGAAAATATTCCAACAGATCTAGTGATGCTACCTATGTTTATAGATGAAGGTGCCCTTTCCCCTTCACCTATGCTTGTTGTGCCCCTTTTTTTCTAGCTCTTTGCTCGTAGAGTTGTGTTTGTTTTTGTAGTAAGTGATTGAGGGATAAAAAGGGTTTTGGTTGGCTCTATGAGGAGATGGTCACTTTTTCTTGCGGTGTCCTATCTTACCATGACCATTTTTAGATCTGCTACATTTTATTGTTAGTGCACTAGTTTCTTTAGGGATCTTGTGATGGTGGCTATCATATGGGTTTTGGATTTTGTTGTGTGTAGTCAGAAAGTTGGTTCTTTCCTTTTTGGGGTTTCTCTACTATAAATAATTTTTTTCCTTAGTCTTTTTGAGTTTTCGGCCTTCACTTTTTTTCAGCTTCGAACTAATCCGCACTCAAATAAATAAATATGCTCCCAAAAGTGTGCAATGTTCCACATATTGGTTGCACAAATTTTTGTATGCAATTTTTTATTTCAAGTGTAGGCCGGGACACATGGTAGTTGGGAATAGCTTCTCTATAAAGCTATTTTCACAATGCTAGAAGTCCCTGCTCGCTCAACACATCATCCTTTTCTTCAGGAAGTTTGCTTGTTTTTTTGGAGTGATTCCTTGGAGTTGAGGCTATTGAAAAGTAGTGTATGTTTTTATTTTAGAGTGGAGGCTTTGAGTTGGCACCATCAACCTCAATATTGACCAATCAAATTTTTTGTAGGATGCATTTTATAATTAGATCATTCTTTGAAAACAATCTTCACTATATATATAAAGAACCGTTAATGGTGTAGTAGGGAATTAATGAGAAAAGAGAGTTATGATCTAATAAAGATCCAAGATCGGATCATGAGCTATCAGGCTAAGACATCTGGTAGTTTTTATTTCCAAATTTTTTTATGGTGGTGCTCTCATTTGTTTGCTATAAATAGAATGTGGTGACTTGTTTTAAGGGATAGAAGAATTTGCTTCAAGAAAAAATTTCTCTTGGAGATAAATCTAGTAGGGAGTTTTTATTTTCGAAAGTAGAATGTGTTACACAACACTATTATTTCTCTAGCATGTTATATTTTTAAAGTATGAACTATCATTAGATTGGCATCTGACCTTTGCTTTTCTAATCATTTGTTTGAAGTTTGAAATATCTATAAGAGATTTGTGAAATTGTGCATGATATAGCCTTTGTAAGGTTTCTTATTTATCTTTCTTTCATGATTAAAGCATTATGTTAAGCCTACTTTGATAGTATGGGTTGTTAATTTTCATGTTTTAAATCTTTTGTGTTGAATGTTAGCTTTCAAAAATTAGACTATGTCTTTTAAACTTTTCTACTTTTTGTAAAAGTTAGTATTTCTTCGTATTATGCTACAAAGAGAAGAGTTTTTCTGTAATTTTTTTTGTATTTCTGCTTATTATCAGAGTATTCTTATATCTAATGGACCTAAATGGATGCTTCCCATGAGAATATATAAATTATTGCATTGTGATTTCACTAAGCCTTTGTTGATTGTTCTCTTCTCAACAATGAAGACTTTGTGGCATTTATGTCCATCATACCAGTTATAAGAAACAATTTATGGTTGGAAACATTGTAAAATATTTGGTGCATCACCCCTTTTTATGTTTTATTCACACTTCTCTCTACCTCTTTCCCCAAAATATAGAGAAGAGCCATATTTCTATAAAAATCTTGGAGGTATTTAGTGAACTGTAAATTAGTCCCCCACTCATTGAATTTCCCATAAGACTATTAGAGAAGTGCAAGATTTGATGATCAACAGTTCTTTTTCTAGCATGGCTAGTGGGTCTCGAGTTTTTCAAATGTGTGATTAGAAGTTAGAAATATTTTTAGATCAGAGTAAGGAAAGAGGATAGAAATTTCATGCCCAGAATCCAAACAAGAGCATCTTTAAGAGGGCATTTCCAATACTCTTAGTTACCTACTTTGACATCAAGAAGAAGGCGAATTATAGGTTATGTATCACCTATAAGAAGAAAATGGGTAAGAAGTGTTAGCCCACCATCCCGAGCCTTCTCTACCCCCGAGGTGGTCAAACTTAACAAATCAGAATACTCATCTTCCCCATCCATAGGAATTTTTTTTCAATGGCTCATCTATGTGCTTCCTCCCAAGAAATTTCATGACCTAGGATAGTGGTAGTCCACTACAACCACCTACTCCCCCTAATGTATGTCCCGCCATAGCTACTAACACTCACAAATTCATCCCAAATTTTTTTGGGGAGGACTTCAAGACTTATTCTAAACATCTCCAAGATATAGTGAAGGAATGTAGGGTGCATAGCATTGCAGAGGAGAATGTTGCTCTAAGATTACTGGTTGCATCCTTCAAAGGAAAAGCCCAAGATTGGTATAGGTCTTTGGCTTCTGGTTTGATTTTCTTATGGTACTAGCTTAGAGATAAGTTATTTGAATGTTTCTCCAAAAGGGGAGATTGCTTCTCTTTTCTGCATCAACTAATCACTATCAAAAGAGCCTCGCAAGAAGCCATGAGTGATTTCAACACAATATTTCACAAGACTTGGAAAAGAATTCTAGTTATCACTAGGCCTCTGACCGTTATGGCATTCATGTTCTACCTGAAAGATCTTAATTTAGACACTATAGTCATGGTGCAATCCATGGGAGGAGATATTTTCTTGATACATATGATTTTTCCATGAAAGTAGAGAATAGTCTGATCGATGTTGGGAAGCTTTTGTCACATCTACTAATGCCTATGTCCATGGAAATCTCTGGTTACCCATGGGAAGAAACAACTTCGAGCACCTCCACTTCATAGGAAGCCATAATAGCTACACCATCATCCATGTATGTAAACACTAATGTGCAACCAAGCATGTCAGGATCCTCTTCATTAGTAGCTGATTTCAATGACATGAAAAGTATCATGCAATCTTTCATGAACAAGTTATTCCTCATCAAATGATAGAAAATGACACCTCTAAAGTAGGCCTCACATAAATATCAAAGAGGAAGGTCATCCTACCAACACATGTATCAAGGAGCCTTGAAGGCATAAGGTCAATAATCATCATCCACAAACTAGATAGTTTTGGTCACTATACCACTACAGACAATGAAGGATAGCCCAAGTAAAGAACTAATCCCATACCAAAACAACCTAGCAGAAGATGAGAACATATGGTGCTTTCCATGTAGTGATAACCATATGTATCAAAATTTTCCAAGGGGAAATATGCAACAAAAGATAGTGGAGTAGTGAAGCCAAATAATTTGATCCAGAGAAGAATATCAGTCTCCCAAAATGGAGAATGCCCACTTTAGGGTACAAATACAAGGAATGTCTTTAGAGTAGGAGTTGGGCATCACACCAGACCAAGAACTTTTATCTTTGATGGAAGAAGAAGATGTGGTATTTGTGAATGATGCTCTGATGACATACTCTACATGTACAATCAAACTATAATACAAGATCCAAAAGAAAGTTCACTAGAGAGTATGTGCCACAAGTTCAACAACGTCCCTAGTTATAGCCACAAGAAAAGAAAACTATGAAATCCTAACCCATGTAGTAGTCACAAGCTTCACCATAGCCAACAAAGGAGATAGACAAGGCACCAAGTGCACCCACATTGAATCAACCTATTTTAAAGATGAAGGAGATACCACCATTCAAACCCAAAGTTCCCCCCTACTGGAACACTCAACATGGTTGAGAAATTGAAGAGGATTCCCACTAATGTGTTATTATGGGATGTGATATCAATTCTAGAGAAAAAGGTGTTACTCAAAAATGAATTAAAAGAGGGAGGACAAATACCACAGATGGATACAATTCCATTGCAAAATCAAGTTGAAGATAAGGAGACCACGTCAAATCCTCAATCTTTGAAAGCCACAACATATGTAAGCATGATAGATGAACCAAAAGAGAAATAGGTAAGCAAGCCAAAACCCACACCTTTCTTTTTAACATTATCAATTCAAGAGCTAGTACAACAATCACGTCTAAACTAGTGGTAGATGCTTTGACACTCAAGTATGAGCCTATTGAGAAAGGGATCATGCAATTAGATGGGAAGAAGCTTCCAACCATTGGTCGTATCAAATATTTATCTTTGACCCTCTTCTTGTGCCTAAGGAAAATGGTCACACAATAGGTGGTTGTGATAGATATTCCCCCAACATTCATGATGTGTCTTTCAAGATACTTCACCACAAAACTTAGTGGATACATAGCACTCAATTTGTCCCACCTGATATTACAAACCAAGCATGGGGTAAAGATGAAAATCATGTCTAAATCCTTGCATCTAGAACATATAGTAGACAATGTAGTTCTATGCTTAGAAGCAGAACACACCTCTTTCTCAAAAGGAGAGACATATTATGTTGAAATGTTAGAGGACAAGCATAACACGAGTGAGTAGACCCCCAAAGAAGAGTTCCTCGTCAATCAGTTCATTGAATATGACCCATTTGGGAGCATCCATGCCACCAGATTGGGAACTTATGTGAGCTTTGATGATGACCAAGTTTTCCTAAAGCTGATAAAAGAATAGGAAGATCCTAGTGGTTCAGGAAATAATAGTCTGTGGATGTTGTATTTTGATGGTGCCAAAAGAAAGTTTGGCTTTAGTGCAGGCATTTGACTACTATCCTTAAACAGAGAGGAAACCCTTAATTCTTTCCATTTTCAATTCCTATGCTCAAATAATGATGCTGAATATGAAGCTTTCATCCATGGTTTGTATCTTTCTAAATGGATGGGCGTGAGAAGAGTACAAACATTTGCAGATTTAGAGTTGGTCGTAAGCCAAATTTGTTGGTGAGAAACTACCAAAAATGTAAGAATGAAGTCCTACAAACATAGAATATGGATTCTGATTGAAATATTTGAAGCTTTTAATATACAATTCATTCCCCAATCTCAAAATAGCACTGCAGATAGGATGGCTTCGATTGTTTCACAATTTGAACCAATTCCTAACTTAATAGCAAAGCATAATGCAGTACAAGTCATGGTCCAACCATCGATCCTCGATAATAACCAGAATTGGCAGGTATTTAGGCATGATATTCAAATTGCCTCATTTCTACATAAGCAAGGAAAATTTTCTGACCATTCACAAATAGAAGCAAGAGAGACTTCTAAGGGACAAGTGATCCAATTAAAAGGTAACAAGCTTCCTCGAGGTTTGATTTCACTTGAGAATCTTTTTGATTATGATGATGCTAGAAATAGTAAACAAAGATTCACTCCCAATGAGAAAGATTATGAAGAGCTCGATGTCAGAAACATCACAAAATTCAAAGTTGGAAAGGATGTTTCATGAAAGGGGAAAGAAAGACTTCAACGGTTGTGTTCTAAATATAATGGGGTCATAGCTTGCACCTATGATGATCTTAAGGGGTATGATCTGGGCATAATTTAGCATACTATTGACTTGAGCAAAGGATCGAAACCCATTCTACAAAAGAAAAGGCGAGTCAATCCAAAAGTTGAAGCATTAATGGCACAAGAACTCACTAAACTGATAAAGTCTAAGATCATATACCTGATCAAGCATTCCACCTGAGTTTCAAATCTCATACCAATATGAAAGAATAATGACAATATTTAACTCTATGTAGATTTTAGGGATTTGAATAAAGCTTCGCTAAAAGCTCACTACGCCTTATGTTCAATGGAGGAGATCTTGCAAACGATGGCTGAATAAGATATTTTCTCATTACTTGACGGTTTTTTGGGTTATAACCAAGTCTATGTGAAGAAGGAAGACCAACATAAAACAACATTCACTACCATGTGGGGAACATTCGCATATGCAAAGATTCCTTTTGGGATGTCCAATGTTGGCATGACCTTCTAGTGTGCAATGTATATCGCTTTCAAAAGGTTAATTAGTTTGATCATTCTAATATATCTAGGGTATTTGCAGGATCATGATGGGCCAAAAAGTGGCAATATGATGGGTATGTGGCTGACAACTATTTTTTTACCCAAAATTGATGAAATGAAAAGGGTTTTTAAAGGAGAATCTCAAATTTCCATTGATATAAACTATCCTTTATTTTTAATTTAATAAGTAATTATTATTCATTTTCTATTCAAATTATGACTAAAGTCCTAACTGATAGGTTGATTGAAAAACACCTATAGATTTCAAATGGTATCACATTTTTTGAATCCAAAATATGCATCACATTCTATGCTTTGCATACTATAGGATTAAAAAAATAAAAATTGAATTTCATGAAGTTTTGACCAAGTTAAGGTGGTCAGACATACGAGTTTTTATATTTTTTAAAAATTTGTAATAAAAAATTCATAATTAATTATTTACTTGGAAAAAAATTACAAAAAAATATGCATCACATCGGGGCATGAATCCTCTACTTATATCTAAAATATTATAAAAAAATATTATCATTTTATTGTGGTTAGGGTGGTCAAACAGACACCTACTTCTTATTTTTTCCCTAAAATTTAAGTACCACTGCATTGAAATTTGAAATTTTGACCAAATAGATTTTTTTTTGTTTTAAACAAACCTAGTAGTTTAGAAACCAACATAAAACAACATTCAGACATTAAGTACCTATGGTGAAGAAGGAAGACCAACATAAAACAACATTAAGTACCTATGGTGAAGAAGGAAGACCAACATAAAACAAACCTTGTATGTCTGACCACCTTAACTTGGTCAAAACTTGATGAAATTAATTTTTTATTTTAATCCTATAGTATTTGAAGCATAGAATGTGACACATATTTTAGATTCAAAAAATGTGATACTATTTGAAAGCTATATATATTTTTCAATCAGCCTATCAATTAGGACTTTAGTCATAACTCAAATAGAAAATGAATAATAACTATTTATTAAATTCAAAGCAAAGAATAATTTATATTTGTGGAAAGCTAAGAATCTCCTTTAAAACCCCTTTTCATTTCATCAATTTTGGGTAAAAAAAAGTCATCAGCCACATACCCTACACATACCCATCATATCACCACTTTTTGGTCCATCATGATCCTACACATACCCAGAAGACAATTTCAGAGAGCATCTACTCGCATTTTAGTCAAGGACCCTTAGAGGATATGAGGAAAGGTGCAATTTTATAGAAAAATGGGCCTTTTCTATTGTTAAAAGGCTCAAGAATTTCTGACACCTGGTATTGACCAATGAAATAACCATTCTCATCACTCATCCTAGTGTGCGGGAGTATATCATTGAAGTAAAAATAACTAAGAAGAGGGCCAACTAGATCACCAATATCCTATAGTATGGTTTCAACATTATACCAACCAAGCACGTTTGGGGAAGAGGTCTTTGTGGATACCTTGTGCAAGAACTAAGCTCCTTGGCGGAAGAATAAACTGATTAGGCCTACACAAACCAATTTGAGTTGGATGAATCATGGGTGGTAGATCGAAAGTGATATATGCAAGAAGGGAAATATCCAATTAGAATTTCACAACATAAAAGCTATTAATACTAGCTACAAGGCACTAGGTATGTACCAATTGAAGGGATTTTGTTCAAAATAAATTACGAAAGTATCCTACTCCAATGTTTAGATAAACCCCAAGTGGAATGAGTTTTGTAAAAATTCCATGAAAGTCCCAAAGGTGGACATTTCTCTACCAAAACCATAGCCCAAAAAATAATGTGGGCATGATACTACTGGTCGTCCATTATTTATGAAGCACACCATCTGGTGCAAAAATGTAAGTTTCAATATTTTGTCAATAAGAGGAAGAATTTTGCTAGGTCATTGAGTCCAATTGTTAGCGAGGAGTGTTTCACCTAATGGGGTCTAGATTTTGTTGGAATGATAAACCCTATTTCCAATGCTAGCCACAAGTGGATACTTATGGAAATTGACTACTTCACAAGATGTACATAGGTCGTTTCCCTAAAAAGTGCTACAAAAAGTGAGATTGTAAGTTTCCTTGAAGAGCTGGTAGCAAGATTTGGTTTGCCACAAACCATAATATCTCATAATATGTGAGATTTTATGGGTTCTGAAATGTCTAACTTCACTCTCAAATATGGGTTCTACCTCAGGACTTCATCAAATTATTACCCATAGGGAAATGGATTGGTGGAGTCGACCAACAAGAACCTAATTAGGCTAATCAAGCACATCAGGTTAGAACAACAAAGGGAATGACATCAAAATTTGTGGACCGCTTATGGGCCGACAAGATTACACCTAAAAAAATGTTTTAAACTACCCCAATATGAATTAGTATATGGAAAGGAGGTAGTGTTACCTATTTTTATAGAAATCCTAGCATTACAACTGATCAAGGCTTTAAAAGTCAAAGAAAACAACAGAATGGAAGTTAGGTTAACGAAACTCCTAAATCTTGATGAAACAAGGGAAAAGGCGTATGAAGCCATTATTAGGTGCTAGAAAGTAGTCAAAAAATGGTTCAACAAGAAGGCCTCCAAACAAGATTTCTGAGAGGGAAGCCTGGCATTAAAATATAATGAGTGCAACGCAAAACCCACTGAACATATGAAATTCAAAGTGCTATGGAAGGTTCCCTTCCACATTCACACATGGAAAGAAAATAATGCATACGAGCTAGTATAAATGAATGGTAAAATTTTGGACATACCAATTAATGGTATTCATCTAAAATTATTTCATTAATGTATGCAGGCTCTAAAAAAAATTCACAGTTATGTACCATACGTAAAAAATTAAGTAAATACATTTTTTTTTGCCAATAAGCCATTAGAATAACATATAATAAGTAGAAATTTATTGTATTTTATTATATTCATCAGAAAATTTACAATGTAATACAGACCCAAGGCTTAGATTAAAGAATGAAGCTCTCTCGGGAAAACCCAAAAGGAGTTGTGAAGAATAAAGGGGCAAAAGGGAGGCAACATGCAAATAATAGTAAAGGTAAGCCTCTAGTCATTTTTAAGCAGTTGAAGCATCTCTTCATCAGATTCTTCTTCTTCTTTGTGAACCATAGATTTTTGGGTCTATGTTCTTCTCTTTTGCTCAATTAGGGTTTTTCACCTAAAAGGAGAGAGGTAGGCCAAAAAATTAGGTGGTTCACTCTAACTAATGCAAGTACAATGTAAATATGCACAAATGCAATGAAATAAGTGTAAAAAATTCATAAAATGGATTGATTATTAAGTGAAAACTAAAGAAATGCAACTTGTTGAAAAACACATTATGATATGCAAAAACACCTAGAAATGAAAGCAAATTGCAACTAAAATGCATGAAACCGAAAGTGTGCACCTGGGATCTTGATGGAGATTGGAAATGACTTTTGAAATGCTATTGATCCTGATTTTTAGGCCTGGTGGGATTCATTTTCCATTCTAGGCTAATTAGTCCCAAATCTAGGAAACTATTATGAAGCTCGTTTCAGAGATATGGGTATCCAAAACTATAGAAAATCCTATTCAGGCTTGGTAGTGGGACTCATTCTCCATCCATGGAGAATCCATCCACTTTTGAAATTTTGAGAATAAAAAGGTGTAAACTGAAGTCTCTAGTCTATACTTCGGTTCCTGATAGGTGTCTGCCTCTGAAAATCTAATTTTCGGGTCTGAAAGTGAATTTTTGTTGATATTTTTCCTTATAAAAAGAAGAAAAGAATTAAAAAACTTTGTAACTTGATTCTTAATTATTTCCAAGCTTCCAAGATGCCTAAATTTGCAAACACATGAGAAGAGAAAGAGATATGTTGGATGTTAGGACTTGGAGGTTTGCCTTGGTCAAACCTCTTTGTAGGTAATTAAACCAAAATGATGAAAGAATGTAATAAAGCATGAAAAAATGAATTCAATACCTTGCCATGATATTTAATCTTGAATTTTTGCAACAAAATATGAATAATTTTCCCTCTAATGTCTTTGGAAGCTATCTTGATGACTTGGAATATAAAAACCATAACTTGCTTGACTTGAAGGAGAAGATAGATGATGAATGAATGATAAGAGATGTGTGTATGAGCTAAGAGATGTGAATTAGGGTTTGAAGATTTATATTTATAATAAATTCACCTTATTTACCCATTAATTGGATCCCCAAGGTCAACATGAAGATAAATGAAAGCTCAAACCTAATTTTTCCTGCTCAAAAGTAAAAAATGGCCCAAATGGGACTCGTTTTCTACCTTAGGAAAATAAATCCCACTTGGAAGGGACACATTCACCATAGATGGTGAATGACTCCTTAAGGGGTCCATTTGCTAGCTGGGTTGTTGGGAGATAAGAAGAAAATCAGGTTTATATGGTGACTTTGTGAAGGCAAAATAAACAAACAAAGTGATCTGTTGATCACAAAACAAGAAAACATACAAAAGCCCCAAATTTCCTTAGAGAAGAAGAGGCTAGGCATCAATATATAGAGTTCTAGATTTACAAAGGAGTTATGGCACACAACCACAATGACCAATAACTCAACCATAATAATAAATGAAAAACCTGAAAGTCAAGAAAGGATATCTACAAACTTAATAAGCCCAATGGGCATTACATAAATGTCAAGAAAGGCTATGACACATGTTGTACACTGATATGTGTTGATAAATGCTATCATTCTCCACCATAATGACCATTGGGAAGAACATGAAGTAGATCTCTAAGTTTCTAGAACCTTTCATGAGCTAGAGACTCCGTGAAAATATCTACTAGCTGACCTTCTGTACTACAGTACACAATCTCAATCAATCCCTATTGAACCAACTCTCTGATGAAGTGATGTTGAATCTCAATATGTTTGGTCCTGCTATGAAACACTAGATTCTTAGTCATTTGTATAGCACTCTTGTTGTCACAGTACAACAAAGTAGGTCCATTCTATATCTGGTTCAAATCCTCCAATAGTCATCTCAACCACACTATTTGGCATGCTCCTGATGTTGTGGCTTTATACTCGGCCTCTACTGTAGAAAGTGAGACAGTTGGTTGTTTCTTGGACTCCCAAGAGAAAACTGTAGAACCAAGACTAAAAGTATAGCCAGAAGTAGACTTTTGATCATCTATGGAACCTACCCAATCTGAATCTGTATAGCCAATCAACTTACTATCCTCTGAATATTGAAATCTAAGACCATAACTTAATGTCCCTCTAACATATCTAAGAATCCTCTTAGCTGCATTCCAATGTGTTTGCTTAGGTTTTGACATGAACCTAGATACCAAGCTCACTGTATATGTGATATCGGGTCGAGTAGTAGTTAAGTAGATCAAACTACCAATCAATTGTCTATATAGAGTAGGGTCCACTAGATCTGACACATCTAAGTTAGACAATTTAAGTCCAGCTTCAATAGGTGTTGCAACTAGTTTGCAACTATTCATCTAAAATTTCTGTAGGATGTTTGAAGCATATTTTTTCTGAGACATGAATATTTCATCTTTGTTTTTCCATACTTCTATACCAAGAAAATAGTGCATATGTCCCAAATCTGTCATCTCAAATTCAGCAACCATAGCTGCTCTAAACTCTGCAAATAAAGTTGAATTGTTCCCAGTGTAGATAAGATCATCAACATAGATAACTAAGATAAAAATATCCTTATCTGAGCTCCTAATATAAAGATTTGGATCTGATTGACTTCTTAAGAAACCTTTCTGCTATAGGTATGAGTCTATCCTCGAATACCATGCTATTAGTGCTTACTTAAGACCATACAAGGATTTCTTTAATCTATAAACATAATGCTCTTTAGAGGGTATTTCAAAACCTTTAGGTTGAGAAACATACACTTCCTCATCAATATATCCATTCAAAAAAGCACTCTTTACATCCATTTGATAAACTATCCAACTTTGCTGAGCTGCCAAAGCCAAAACCAATTTGATAGTATCCATGCGTACTATAGGTGCAAATGTTTCAGTGTAATCAATACCTTCCTATTGAGTGTATCCTTTGGCTACTAATCTAGCCTTATGCTTATCAATGCTTCCATTAGATTTATACTTAGTTTTATACACCCATCTTGTACCAACAATTTCTTTACCAAGAGGTAGTTGAACCAAATCCCATGTGTCATTCCTTTCAATTGTTTCTATCTCACTATGCATTGCTTCAACCCACTCTTCTTTTTCTTGAGCTTGTTCAGATGTTTGTGGTTCATTACTTTCCATGATTTGAGTCATCAAAGAATAATTCACTTTTGCTTGTGATCTTGTTGTCATTTTCTCAAAATTTGAATCCAACATGAGAGTTGATGGATGATTTTGTTTTTTCCTTCTTTGATATTTTTGATACCTTCTTGCTTCTGTACTAGAAGACTCAGGTTCATTTTCTTCTTCTTCTCCTTCTTCAACTTCATCAATTATTATCTCTTTTCCCTTTGTTTCATTTTCCTTGCTATATTTTGCTGCTTCATTGAATACCACATCTTTACTTATAACAAGCTTCTTTCCTATTGGGTAATACAATCTATATGCTTTATTTTCAGATCCATACCCAATAAAAATACATTTTAGGCCTTTATCATCTAACTTAGACCTTTTTTCTTTTGGTATGTGTGCATAAGCAACACAACCAAATACTCTCAAGTGATTAACACTTGGCTTTACCCCAGACCATGCTTGTTTAGGAGTCATTCCTTTAACTACTTTTGTAGGACTTCTATTTAGAAGAGACATTGTTGTACATATTGCTTCTACCCAAAACATTTTATCTGAAATCTTCTCTTTCATCATACTCCTTTCCATTTCAACAATTGTCCTATTCTTCTTTTCAGCAACTCCATTTTGTTGTGGAGTGTAGGAAGTAGTGAACTCTCTCTTGATTCCATGATTTTTGCAAAAATCTAGAAACATATTTGATTTGTATTCACCTCCATTTTCTGACCTTATCACTTTGACGTACTTACTACTTTGTTTCTCAACCAACTTTTTGAATTCTACAAAATTTTCAAACACTTCTGATTTTGAAACCAAACAATATACCCAAGTTTTTCTTGAGTAATCATCAATGAAGGTTAGAAAATACTTAGATTTATTCAAAGAAGGTGTTTCCATAGGACCACACAAATCCGTATGGATTATCTCAAGATGCTGCTTAGCTCTACTGGATTTACCAATTGGAAAGCTAACTCTGTGTTGTTTGCCGATGACACATTCTTCACACACTTCTTTTGTATTTTCAATGAAAGGTAGACCCTCAACCATTTTGAATCTCTTGAGTAAAATTAACCCACTAAAACTGAGGTGACCATATCTTTGGTGCCAAATTTTACTTTCATTCATTTCACTAGACCTCAATGCTTGGTTTCCACGAGTGAAATGAAGAGGAAACATCCTATCACTTGTCATCCTTTCTCTTGCGACAACTGCATTCCTTTTTAACTTGTCTCTTATTATGCACTCATTCTTATCAAAAGTCACTTGATAATTTTGTTCTAGCATTTTTCCAACAGACAACAAATTCTTTTTTAGTGCTAGAACAAATAGTGTTTCATTAATATGTTTAACTTCACCATGTTCTATTGTAATTGCAATTGTACATTTACCTTTGCTTCCATGAGATTGATTATCTCCTAGTACTACTGTACTTTGATGTTTTTCATCCAAATTGACAAATAAATGCTCATTAGATTTCATATGTGAAGAACATCCAGAATCAATATACCATACATTATTTTCACTGGCATTTGCATTAAAGCAAGACATAAACAATTTTTATTTATTTTCAACAATACTATGAGCATTTCTTTTTTCTGTTTCACCTTGTTTACTCCAACATTATGATGCATAGTGTCCAAAATTGTTGCAATGAAAACATTGGACATTCTTTTTATCATAGTCTCCCCCATTGTTTCTACCTCTTCATCTTCTAGTACCTCTGAAGTTGCTACTTCTTCCTCTAAAATTATTACCTCTTCCTCTAAAATTACTGGATTCACCTTTGTATTCATTCTTATTTTGATTCCTAAAAAATGTGTTTCTTTTTCCTCTTATGCTTGGTTTAGAGGAAAATGCTTGTTCTAGACCTTCTTCATTACTTTTCATCCTTTCTTCAGTAGTTAACAATATTCCACTTAGTTCATCTATGTGCATAGTTGTGAGATCTTTGGAAATCTCAATTGTAGAAACCACACCATCAAATTTAGAAATTAAACTCCTTAAAATTTTCTCAATGACATGCTTGTCAGCTACATCTTTTCCTAAAACTTTCATTTGACTTACTAGACCTTCTACCTTTGTTAGAAATTCATTCACAGATTCACTAGTAAGCATCTTTACATTTTCAAAAGTTTTCCTCATTGTCTATAATTTTTTAGTTTGTGCACCTTGATATGCATTATGCAATATTTGCCATGCTTGTTGAGAATGACTAGCACCACTTATCCTAGGGAAAATAGCCTGATTAATTGCACCAATTCTCTTTTTTGTTGATCATTTAATGCATTAAATGTAGTTGTATCTAGTTCTACATACCCTACTTGTACAATTTCCCACAAATCTTTGGATTTGAGTAAGGTTTGCATCCTAGTACACCAATATGTAAAGTTTTATCCTTCAAATACAAGAATTAACATGTTATACATAACATTTCCTGCCATGTTTGCCATAAAAAATGTGTACACTCCCCCAAAATTTCAACACAAGTTTCAGAGAGATCTTTGCAAACAGATATTCCCCTTGTCATTTCAAATAGGACCGACATGCAAAAAGATTTTTATATTATTTTGTCTTGGAATAAGTGTCAGCTTCAAATAATAATGCACTTAAATACAAAATATTGATTTAACACTGATTTATTTTCAAAAAACAATTATTACTTTTGAAAATAATTTTTTACAATTTTTTTGTAGAAAAGCTAAAACTTGGCTCTTATAGTAAAAAATTTTTAAAGTAAAGTGATAAAGATTTTTTTTTTTTAAAAATGGAGATGCTTTCACGTACTCCTAATAAAACTCTAAAGTCTTCAATCGTTAAAGACTTCAAAATTTGTCTCTTGTATGAATTACAAAGAAAAGAAAATTTCTTATGGAACTTTCTCCTCCTGTAAGAAAAGAAAATTTCTCACGCAACTTTCTGCTCTCTTTTGCGCACCATACATGGGAAAACTTTCACGCTGTTCAATCAGCACGTCTCCTCCTTCTGTTTGCACGGTCTGCACACCTATTTTGCACAGCAATCTCAAACTTTCACATTCCGTCGCTTGGTTTAGACTTCGCACGACAATATTTTTGCGTCACTTCAAACGCCTCCTCTATCCACGGATTGCACGCAGTCCTCCTGTATATCTACTGCAGTCCTTCTGTATAGATCTACACTCATAAACATTAGTTAATGGAGCCAAAGAAAAATCAAAATGACCTCCACTGGACTTTGGATTCAAGATCTCTAAACCAGATGGCTTTGATACCAGATGAAGGCAAAATAAACAAAAAAAGTGATCTGTTGATCACAAAACAAGAAAACATACAAAAGCCCCAAATTGCCTTAGAGAAGAAGAGGTAGGGCATCAATATATAGAGTTCCAGATTTACAAAGGAGTTATGGCACACAACCACAATGACCAATAAATCAACCATAATACTAAATGCAAAACCTGAAAGTCAAGAAAGGATAGCTAAAAACTTAATAAGCCCAATGGGCATTACATAAATGTCAAGAAAGGCTGCGACACATGTTGTAGACTGATATGTGTTGATACATGTTGTCACTTTGTAGGGTATTTGATCAATTCAAGCCTTGGGATGCACAATATGGAGTAATAGAAGCCTATTAAAGATGATGTAAAGGTCAATTAGGGCTTGGGACACATAATTAAATGTAAAAGTGTGATTAAATATACCTTTCAACATTAAAATGTGGTCCACATAGCCTAGGAAGGCACACCATCAACTGTGAATGTGCAAGGAACATTACAACACTAGATTAGAGTTGATTTTAATTCAAAATCCTTTTAGATTAATGTGAGGATGCATTTAAATACATTTTATAATTTTGAATTGATGGAATATGGTCTCATTAAGTTTAGAGAGGCATGAAAGTATTTTACAACACTTTACCACACCTTTGCAAGACATAATTAAATGTAATTTATTCAGTTTGCAAGGGTCAAAGATGTAGTGTGGGTGTGAAAAAAACCTCATAACACCAAATCAAGGCCTCATTAAGTCCAAATTTTTCATCAATTAGTCCCAAATCAAGCAAGAAATACTTTTTTCTATGGTACATTTATCCCCCACTTTATTGAGAGGATGAACTTGCTTCAAACTCACACTGAAGTAGACCTTCAAGAGAGACCTGAGTGTACAGATGTAGATGACAAAGAATGACAAAGACCAAGAAGGTAGTAAAGCCCCTAGGATCCAAGATCCTAAGTCATACCATCAAGAAACATAATCATGCAATGGAAAGAACTAAAGGAAAGAAGAATGGGGTGGATCAATGATGTGCTCACTCTGGGGCCACAGAAAATCAGGTCATATGTGAGGTGTGTTGTCCTAAAGAAGTGGTGAAGTGATAAATTCATTCCAGTGTGTCAGCTTCCCACTCTATAATGAGAAAGTCATTCTGATTTGTTTAGTTCCCATCATACAAACCATACCAAAGTTATGCTCCTAATAACTTAGATAAGCCACCACAATAAAAATGCTTTTGTAAATGTACAAAATTTTGCTAGAGGGGATTTTTCTTTATTCATGTAAGGTCTTCTTCTTAGGGAGAATTGTGTAGGTAATGTCTCCAAGAGAGTAGAAGTCAAGGTGTTAGATTGTTATCCATGGGATGCCTCATTCACATCAGGCCACTTCAGTTGATCATACACTCTTGGAAGGAATCAAACCCAATGACACCACCAAAAAGAGGACACATAACAAGAAAAAGGAAAATCACACCATGAAATTTGCACAAAGATATTGTCTATGTATGCCCCCACTTTAAAGTAGTTTTTGCACCAGTACTATGGCAATTACTTTAAATTAGAAGAGGGTATGAGAGATTATTCAAAAATCCCTATGCCAAGTCATATGCTTTCAATAAGCTATGTCATGAAGAAAGGGAGTATGTCACATGCAAGTCAATCTTAAGACATGTCATCCACATCCCAAGCTTGATTGTATATGTTCATGAAAGGTTAACAGTTAGTCAAAAGAGACAATGACAAGTGACATACGAGGATAAGGCTATGCAACCCCTTGCCCCCGCTTAGTGCAGGACAAGAGTGAGCCTCAAATGGATAATGATATATTTCCCCATGCAATGAATGGAAAATATGCAATAGTGAGTATGTTATGATCCCAAAAAAATTGCATGGCAAGGAGAAACAACTAATTTTATTTATGTTGATAAGTAAAAAAAAGCATATCCTTGATACATGTTTAATGGGATGTCTATCAATTTAGGATGTACCAAGGTTATAGTTGTCTTGGAAGAATCTTTTTCAATAGTATTGATGTTGGGTGAAGGTTTGTTTGACTATGTGATTTCTATGAAAGGACAATCACCAAGACCATGATTTGGTTCTTGTGTTGTAGACTATATAGGGCTATGAAGACCTTATTCTATAGCATCACATCCTTTCTTAGGTTGCTTCATAAGTCTTTCAGGTTCAAGGTTGGCCTTGATTGTCCACACTTTTTCAAATATGTGAGAAATTTCATTGCAAATATGTTGGGATGAAATGTTATTCCTAGGTGGGTAAATGATGCAGAGGGTCAGGGACTTTGCAAGGAACACCAGATAACAAGACTAACAATGCTTCACTTCTCAACCTTTCAACTAAGCACCAACCTGAAGATAAGGCCCCAAATTTGCATTCATGACCTATTTGCTTCCCTTGTGGTTCCAAACCATTTGAATGATCTCAAAAGACTTAACCTAACTTGACTCAAAAGGTTCTCAAGCCCTAACCCTCTGTTTTGAACAAAACTCACTTTTGCTTCTCAACTAGCCTTCTAGCCCTATTAGGCCTTTGGCGAAGGATTTCTTGACTATTTCCTCAAACTTTGCAAATGAACCTCCAATAAAATGGTTGTTTCAGGTGTGGTTTGTGATGAAAAACATCATGTCAACTCCTTGGCATCACTTGTTTCAGACAATCTTTCTTCAAACCCTGTTGTTTCCTCAAAACTAGGCCTAATTAGCCCTATTTTTCAAAGCAACCCCTCTTTAGATTTGTCCCCTGACCTTGAAACTCTCAACAGTCTTCCAAAACATTCCAAAACCAAATATTTTCAAACTTTTAATCTTCTAGGTTACTCTTAACATGCCCAATTACAAAACCCTCCCTAAATTGGCTTAAAACTAGGGCTTTTTGATTCTAGGACTTCCATACACTTCCAGATCTTAAATTTTGACTTTTCACCATTAATTCAACATTTCTCAACTACTGCAACTCAAAAATGTACCTCTTGTTAAGGCCTATTCTCCACTACTATACCCTAGGGTCCATCTTCATGCCTTTTCCTTTGCTAATTCACTGTGCACATGTTAGTTTTCCTCTTCGCTGCACATTTATTTGTTATTTTCTTATAATACATGTCATATGTGATCCATTTCATAGATTTTCAGTCATAATACTCCATGAAATGGATCATTCCCTCATTAAAAACTCTCAAAATAGAGCAAAAACTATATTTTCCTGTAGACAGTTATCAAAAACATGCAAGAATTGATCTATTTCCTTTATCAGAACATGTGAAAGGTATCAAAGCTTGTAAATACAAACCCCTAAGGCATCCAAAAGAAAATAACTTCAATAGAAATCAATGGATCATCAAGAAAACACAAAAAATTGCTTGAAAATAGGAATTTTGTTGAATTTTCTGAGGACAGTCCATACAAAGCTTTCACCAATCACCTAACCTCCGTACAAATGAGCATTTTAGGGTTATAAACCCATTCTCCAACTGATCCAACCGATTTGGATTGATTACATTGCTTAATTAACTCTAAAATGCTAAAAACTCCCTTTCCCGCCTAAACTAAAACTCAAAAATTTGAAATTGCAAACTTGAAATTTATTAAAAACCACCACCTAAAACTATTGGGTCTTCAATATCCAAGTTTATTTGACCAAACTAAAGCATTAGATCACTAATCAAATCCCTAGAACATAATTTTCCCTTTACATTGCCTTTTTAACCTAGATTCCTTATCAGGAACCTTAGAACTTTTAACATTCTCATTACATTTATTCATCCCAAATGCCATTATAGGCTCCAATAGGTCATAATTGATGCTTTGACTTGTTTGAAAGGTCCTCTTGACCCCTGCACACTCTTGATCCTTGAAGTACTCCTTGAAGGCCCTGGGTGCTCCTGCACTAGTAAAGGATGAGTTTGGGTTCATTTTGAGGTTGTTGCTTATGTGATGGTGGGTAAAGAATAATTAGAGGATTCTTTGGATGTCCCATGAGATATGTATGAGATTCATTGATCAAGGGGGATCTAATGGAAACTTGTGCATTCATAACCTCAGCAGTCTTAGTTTGATGTATCCCTAAGAAAGGGAAATCTAAAATCACTTGTTTTTTATGATGTAAAGAAGACACATTATTTTCTTACATCATAATAGTATCCCTCATAAGAGACTTTTTAGGAGAAAAATAATCCAAATGGTCTTGACATTCAAGGATTGGTTCTTCCAAAATGTTGTCATCGTAAGTAAGGGAGATATCCATGGTTGAATTGTCTTGTTCTATGATGTTTTCCCACATAAGACTCTCATCGATTGGATCGTGTAACACCATAATGTCTTCTTCACCAATAGGAGAGATAGTAGGGGAAAGAAAATTGTGATTTTCATGTGTTCCAATGATTGGATCATCGTGCTCAAATAGAACCTTCCAATTGTTAGGAACATTAGGAAGAAGATAAATAATGCTATAACTCTCAATCATTGGGTTTCTTGATACCAACATATCCTCCTCACAAATGTGTTTGTCATAATCATTCATGAAAGCATTGTCACAAATAGGGGAGGTGTTGGAAGATGAATGGAGACTAGGTAAAGTGGTGGCAATGCATTCATCTTGTATTGTTATACAATCTTCCCAAGGGGAATGAGGAGAAGGACAAATAAGACCTTCATGATTCTCAACGATTGTACCTTCTTTCACCAACATACCTCCATCACTAAAAGGAGAGGTATCGGGAGAACTACAATTATGATCATCATGTTTATCTATGTTTGTATTCCCTTCTAATACATCATCTGCAAAAATGGGAGAGATAGGAGGGAGTGTAAGTTTAAGAAAAAAATCACTATTTTCATTCTCTTGCACTAAGAGATTCTCATTACTAGGACATGCATGAAATGAATGATTAACATGCTTATGAACTAACTTTTTTGATACAAACTTGGAAAGTACTGATACTAATATTTTTAAGTAGCAATCTATGCAAACACAAAATGCAATGTTAAAGGATGAAAGGAAATTCAATTTTCATATGATAATTGACTAATTATGTTATTTAACAATGTGGGAATGCAAATTTGAAATTAAGAAATGCATTAAATGAGCTAATTTAAGCTAGATTTAGTGAAATAAATATAACAAAAACTCATCCAACTGATACAGGTAGGTAATGGCACAAAACATAAGCTTAAAAATAGGGTTTTTAGCTTTGTAAAGGATAGTTTCAGGGGTGAAAAGGGACTAATTCGCCCAAGGTAGCAAATGAGTCCCAGTGGGAGATTTTTTACAATTTTGAAACTTTTTTTTTTCATTTTTATGTTTTCTAAGTTCTATGATGCAGGCCTAAGTTTAAAATGTAGAATTTTAGAAAATGTAAATGAATTTAGATGGCAAAAATCCAACCTAAATGCACCTTACATGAATGCAAATTTAAAATCTAGCATGCAAATGAATCCATGCAAACCCTAATGCAAGAAAATACAAAGCTAGATCAATGATGAAAACTCCAAATCAAAAAAGTATTTAAAAAAAAGGTTCACCAAAATCAACCATAGATTTTTGGGTCTATGTACTTCTCTTTTGCTCAATTAGGGTTTTTCACCTAAAAGGAGAGAGATAGGAAAAAACCCTAAAAGGTTCACTCAAAATAATGAAATTACAATTTAAATATTCCTAAATGTAATGATCCAAGTTCAATAAAGTAATAAAATGGATTGATTATTAAGTGAAAACTAAAGAAATGCAATGTGTTGGAAAACACATTGTGATATGCCAAAACACCTAGAAATGAA
Organism: Sequoia sempervirens; assembly: GCA_007258455.2. NCBI lineage: Eukaryota > Viridiplantae > Streptophyta > Pinopsida > Cupressales > Cupressaceae > Sequoia > Sequoia sempervirens. The sequence continues at coordinate 644,497,248 of VDFB02193867.1, read as the reverse complement.
TGCAAATTGCAATTGAAATGGATGGAACTAAAAGTGTGCACCTGGGATCTTGATGGAGACTATAAATTAATTCTAAAATTCTATTGATCCTAATTTTTAGGCAAATTAGTCCCAAATATGGGAAACTATTCCAGAGCCCGTTTTGGACAAATGGGCATCCAAAACTGCAGAAAACCTTATTCAGGCCTGGCAATGGGACTCATTTTCCATCCATGGAAAACTATTCCACTTTGAATTTCTAAAAATCCAAAGTTGGAAACTAAACTCTTTGGTCTGCACTTTGGTTCCTAACAAGTGTCTGCCTCTAAAAATGTAATTTTTGAGTCTAAAAGTGAATTTTTGTTGATATTTTGAATTAGACAAAGAAGATAAGACTTAAAAAAAGATTAAACTTGATTCTTAACGATTTTCAAGCTTCCAAGATGCCTAAATTTGTAAACACACAAGAGAAAGATAAATGTTGGATGTTAGGGCATGGGGGTTTTCCTTGGTCAAACCCCTTTGTAGGTAATTAAACCAAAATGATGAAAGAATGTAATGAACCATGAAATAGTGAATTTCATACCTTTCCATAATGTTTGATCTTAAATTTTTGCATCAAGACATGAAGAAGCTACCCTTGAATTTCCTTGGAAGCTATCTTGATGACTTATAATGTAGAAACCCTAACTTGCTTGACTTGAAGGAGAAGATAGATGATGAATGAATGATAAGAGATGTGTGTATGAGTTAAGAGTTGTGAATTAGGGTTTGGAGATCTATATTTATAAGAAATTTGACTTATTTACCCATTAATTGGATCCCCAAGGCTGGCATAAAGAAAAATTATACTTAAAACCTAATTTTTCTAGCTCAAAAGTCAAAAAAGGCCCAAATGGGACTCATTCACCACCTTGGAAAAATTTGTCCCACCTAGTAGGGACTCATTCATCACAAATGGTGAATTAGTCCTAGAGGGGTGTATTTAATAGTTGGGTTGTTGGGAGATAAAAAAAATAGGTTTATATGTTGAGTTTGTCAGCTATTTGATCAATTCAAGCCTCAGGAAGCACAATATGGGTAATAGGGGCCTATTAATGATGATGTAAAGGTCAATTAGGCTTTCAAACAGAAAATTCAACGTGAAACTATGATTAAATACACTTTACAACACTAAAATGAGGTCCACATGGCCTAGGAAGGAACAACATCCAATGTGAATGTGCAAGACACATTACAACACTAGATTAGAGTTAAGTTTAATTCAAAAGCCTTCTACATTAAAGTGATGATGTGTTTAAAGACATTTTATAATGTTTAATTAAGGGAAGATGGGTTCATTAAGTATAGAGAGGTGTGAAAGTCTTTTACAACATTGTACAACACCCTTACAAGACATTGTTAAATGTAATTACGCCGAGAGGCGTATTCAGTTATAGAGGGAAGAGTGTTTCTCTATAAACATTAACCCTTTTAAAAAAAAATTGTCAGTCATCTACTTGTTTTGATAGATATTAATTACGCCTCATTTGTAGTCCATGTAAGAAAAAAGAAATGGTAGTTACATTGACAATGGTAGTGGAAGAGTCACGTTGAGGACGGTAGTGGAAGAGTTGTGTTGGTGGGGTAGTGGAAGAGTGGAATTAGGTCTTTAAAAGGAAAAAATTGCCATTCCTCACTCTCAGAATAATATCCGACGGACATGATGCTGGCGGGAGCAGTGGGAGATTTTACCAAAGGACTGGTGTCTGATCTGTCAAAATACTTGTATACTCGTTGTATTCATTTTGCAAGACTTTCGTATTTAATATAATAAACATGTATGAGAAATTAGTATCTGCGTGTTCCTATCTTTCATGTTGTAGCCCTCTTGTGCAGACGTGTATTTCATTTGAGTGGCGAAAGCCATACAAGGAAATTTTGGAGACGACATTGTTAGAAAGATTGAGAGCTACCCTTTAGAAAAGATGATCATTCATGACACAACTATATCATGAAATGTTAAGAGTTACCTTGGAAATGATTGGCATTATTTACACATTTTTGTTTTTTGTTTTTATCTTTGGGCATTATGGGTAGAGAATACCGGAATTTCAACTTTTACAGGATTTCTATTTATAGTGAATCCACTAAGATGGTTTGTAGCTGAGCAAGGTATTACTCATTATAAGTGTGCATGCAAAGATGGGGACCATTCAAACCAGAATTTTGGTTTTTTTTTTTTTGTTGTGTCAGAATTTTGTTGTGGCATCTAAAAAGGTTCTTTCCTATCAATTATTTTAAGATAGATACAATTTTGTAGTAAGTTCAATTTTTTATTATTGCTATTAATTTTATTTTTTAACTCTCTTCCTTCGATTTCTGAGGGGAAATAATTTTAATCCTTACAATTGGGTATATAACTGACTATTCACTTAGATCTATATTACTGTAGATTGTGTTCTTTGTATTTTCCTATCGATTAGAAAAAGACACTTAAAATCCTAATAGAGGGTTAAATTATTGCTCTTTCTTTTACTCTTACCGTTAGTTGTGAAACTTTTGGAAGTTGTAATGTCTCAAATTTGATGGATTTTGTTGTTTAGTAATGGTTAAGTTAGATGTTTTATTTCTGCTTTTAGCATGGTTGTAAGGAGAATTCGAACTTTCTTGATTTTTAATAATGGAGTAGTTTTTACACTTTAAAAATTAAGATTAAATGGCTTCATTGAAATTATATATGTAGTTGCTTATATTTTCGATTATGTTTTTACATACTTTTTCTATATTTTTTCATATATTTTGTTTTTATTTAGATTTATATTATTAAAGAAATAGAATATTACATTTTTTTATTCAAGGGGTAAACGCTTTTGACCTGGAGCTATGAACCAGAATACAACCACTCAACAATACCACCCCAACAGGGCTTGAACCTTGGTGGCGAGAACAACAATGCCACCTTTAAACCATCACACCATGCCAATATTGGCTATAAATTTAATATTAAGGTTTGGGCCTTGGTTGTTGGCACTACAGGCAAGAAGCCCCACCAATTCACCAAGGAACCTCTCCTTAATATGAGGGTAAATAAAAAACTCCATTGTTGACGCAGTAGAGAGCGACCCCGCGAGGTTTGAACCTTGGTTGTTGGCTCTACAGGAAAGAAGCCCCACCATTTCACCAAAGGGTCGCCCCCCGAAATAGAATATTACATTGATTACAATTACAATTCTAAGATTATATAATATGTTTTATATAAATTATAATATTTGTTATGTATTATATATTATTTTATGCATATATTATATATTATAATATAATTTTAGAAAGAATTCTAGAAATTAGCAATTAGTTTAATTTTAGAATGAATTTTTCAAATTAGAATTTAGTTTAATAATTGTAGAATGAAATCTAAGTTATATACCAAAATTTTAGTTTAATTTTAGAATGAATTTTACAAATTTGAATTTAGTTTAATAATTTTAGAATGAAATTTAAGCTATTTATCAAATTTTAGTCTAATTTTAGAATGATTTTTAGAAATTAGAATTTAATTCAATTTTATTATGAATTTTAGAAATTGGTATTTATATATTAGAATTTAGTTTAATTTTATTATGATTTTTAGAAATTAGAATTCATATATTTTAAATTGAAATAAGTTATATATCAATTAAAATTTAAGTTTTGATTTTATTTATAATTTTTTAATTTAATATGATATATATGATTTTAGTCTAAGTTTTTCTTTGATTTATTCGAAAATGATTAAGTTATATATCAAATTTTAGTTTAATTTTAGAATGAATTTTACAAATTAGAATTCAGTTTAATAATTTTAGAATGAAATTTAAGCTATTTATCAAATTTTAGTCTATTTTTAGAATGATTTTTAGAAATTAGAATTTAATTCAATTTTATTATGAATTTTAGAAATTGGTATTTATATATTAGAATTTAGTTTAATTTTATTATGATTTTTAGAAATTAGAATTTATATATTTTAAATTGAAATAAGTTATATATCAATTAAAATTTAAGTTTTGATTTTATTTATAAGTTTTTAATTTAATATGATATATATGATTTTAGTCTAAGTTTGTCTTTGATTAATTCTAAAATGATTAAGTTATATATCAAATTTTAGTTTAATTTTAGAATGAATTTTACAAATTAGAATTCATTTTAATAATTTTAGAATGAAATTTAAGCTATTTATCAAATTTTAGTCTAATTTTAGAATGATTTTTAGAAATTAGAATTTAATTCAATTTTATTATGAATTTTAGAAATTGGTATTTATATATTACAATTTAGTTTAATTTTATTATGATTTTTAGAAATTAGAATTTATATATTTTAAATTGAAATAAGTTATATATCAATTAAAATTTACGTTTTGATTTTATTTATAATTTTTTAATTTAATATGATATATATGATTTTAGTCTAAGTTTGTCTTTGATTTATTCTAAAATTATAATTATATATTATATATTTATTTTACAATGAATATTTAATTTTATTTAATTTACTTTAATTAGATAATCACTATAATTTAATTAATTATTAATTTAACAACTAGATAGTAAATATTTTTTGAATGTTAGAAATTAAAATTTAGATTAATTTTTTAATGAAATCTATGTTTTGCAAATATTATGGTGATTTGATTATTTAATTATTATATGATTAATTACAATAACTATTAGTGTTAGGGTTGGGTTAAAGTTCAATTATGGTAAGGGTTAAATTTAGGGTTTTAAGAGAAAGCTTAGGGTTTAGATTTGGGGTTCAGTCGGGGTGAGGGTTAGGGTTTGATTATAGTTAGGGTTTAATTAGGGTTCAATTGGAGTTTAATTAAGGTTCAAAGTTAGTGTTAGGCTGAATTAGGGTTAGGGTTAGGGTTTAATTACTACTCAAAAATGATACCTCTCGGCATATAATATATAGATTAATATATTACGATAGATATATACAGAAACCATACTTTACTTTTAGGTACATATCTGGATATTATATATATAGAAACCATACTTTACTTTTAGGTACATATCTGAATACAATATAAAAAATTGTATATTGTTTCAGATCTTGATTTTGGAAGGTTACAACAGCATCTGCTTATGGCTTCTCCAAATCAATACTAGCACATATTAAGTATGAAGAGTGAAATTTATAACTTTGTCAATTTCAATATCTGAAAATCCAAAGTTGAGGTTAACTAAAATAACTATTTAAATTTGTGATGAAAAACTTGTAGTTTTATGAAGAGGTCCATGTCTTTTCAAAATAAAAGAAATAAATAAATTAGTATATAGTTAAAATTAAATATTCAATATCATATTAAAACAAAATATCTCTTAGGTTTTTTATATAAAGGTTTCTAAAATTTTAAAAATTAAGTTAAAGAAATTTTCTAAATTTACTATTTTATAAAAAAGTTAGTTTCTAAATTAATATACTTGAAATTTTAAAAAAATGAAAAATCTTTAAAAAAGAAAAATATTTTACAAATTAAATAAAAAGAAAATATCCTAAAATTATATTATACATAAAAATATTTTTATGAATGAATATATTTAAAACATAAAAAAATATTTAATATTTTTAAAAAATAAAAAATATTTTGAAAAGGAATAAAATCATTCATATTTTATTTTATCCAAAATTAATATGTATGTGTAAAGAGAGATTGTAAATTTCAAGTTTACTATAGATTTCATGAATCAAGAAAATCAAAACAAAGAAATTTGATGAAACAAAAAAATCAAAATCAAAGAGATTCCATGAAACAAAAAAAATCAAATCAAAACAAAGAGATTTGATGAAACAAAAAAATCAAATCAAAACAAAGAGATTTGATGAAACAAAAAATCAAATCAAAGAGATTTGATCACAAAAAGAAATCAAAGATAAATCACAAGCATTTGAAACTATTTAAGATAAAAAGATTAAAAAGGTAAATAAAAACATTTAAGATAAGTTAGATTTGATCACAAAGATAAATCAATCAAAAAGAAAAGAAAAAAGATTTAAAATATAAATAAATAAGAAATACTAAATCTAATAAACCTCACAAAGATTTGAATACAAGAGGTTAAATTAGAGTTTTGTATAGAGTTTAATTATGCTTAGGGTTCAATTAGGATAAGATTTTGGACTAGGATTAGGGTCAGGGTTGAATTATAGTTACAATTCAATGTAGACTAAGGTTTAAGGTTATGGTCCAAATAGGGTTACAATTTAATTATAGTTATGATTCAATTAGGGTTAGAGTTCAATTAGGATTATAGTTAGGGTCAAGTATAGGGTTCAATTAGAGTTACTATTAGGGTTAGGGTTAGGGTACAATTTGGGTTAGGGTTACTATTAGGGTTGAATTAGGGTTAAGATTTAATTAGGTTTAGTGTACATTAGCTTTCTATTAGGGTTAGGGTGAAGATTCTATGATAAAGCTTGGGGTTAGGGTTATAGTTAGGGTTGAAATAGGGTTACAATCAAAGTTAGGTTTAACATTCAATTAAAGGTTTAAGAATGAGGATCAGTTAGGGTTAGGATTATGATTAAATTAGTGTTAAAAATTAGGGTTAAGTTCAATTAGGCTTAGGATTAGGGTCCAATTAAGGTTAGAATTTAATTAGGATTATGGTTAGAATCTAATTAGTGTTAGGGCTATAGTTAGGGCTAGGGTTTAATTAAAGATAAGTTTATTGATAGGAACATTTGTTACAAAAAAGTACTATATTATGATAACTCTCGATGTATTTGAATGTATTAAGGTGAATCATGGATGGTTAGACTAAACATGCTTATATGCTTTATAAATGATTATATGGCTTATGAATTTTATTTCTACGATGCATTATTAGTCTTACATTTTATGTTTTGGATTATATAATTGAAAGTTACAATGTATATTTGACTATATATATCAGACTATTTTTTTTTCATCTAATTCATTTTGTGATTCATAAATCATGCAAATTCAGATCAATGAAAAATTTGTTGATCTTCAATGTAGAAGCACTCAATAATGATAACTCTTGGAGTATTTTATAGATATTAATATTTAATATATGTATTGTAGTTTATTTAGTTTACAAGGGTCCAAGACCTAGTGTGGGTGTGAAAAACACCTCACAACACCAAATCAAGGCCTCATTAAGGCTAATTTATCATCAATTAATCCCAAATCAAGCAAGAAATACTTTTTTCTATGGTACACTTTGTCAGGGTGAGATGACGGGTGAACACACAACACATGTGAGCTTGACACAACAAGGACCTCATTTTTTTTTCGTGGCTATATACTAGGAACTCAAAGTGTTTTTCCCATTTGAGCCTAGGAATGTGTTCCACACCATACTCTTGCAGTTGGTAGGTGGGCATGGGCTAAGACAACGAATGATGCCTCTCAAGGTCCATGGTGCAAAATTTAGTAGGGTGAGGCAACCATGCTACGTCTTCCCTGTAATCAATGTACCTACAGAGGTCCATGGCACTCAAAATGCCAACACTAGGAATAGCCACTTGCACAATTTCATCAAGCCCTTCTGGTATTGCAGAGTTGAACATACGGTGGAACAACTCAATTATCTAGGGATTGACAATGTTCAAGTCAAGCAGGGAGGCAATGAAGCAAGAAACAATGTTGGAGTTGCTTCTCAACTGGTTATCATCTTCAACATAGTCCTTGTCGACTACCCACTTGAACACAACAACACAAAGGTTGTCACACTTCTTTACTAGGAATTTAATTCTATGAATGGTGACATCACCCATGAAGGCATATTGTGGCCTCTATGGAAGAAGCCAAATGGGAGTTCCTAGGCTAGGTGACATTATGACAAAGCAATGAAGGCTAGTGGAACATGATGCAACAGGGAAGGCTTGCTAAACTAGAAGAGCTAAAATGAGTGAATATTTTGATAATGTGGCAAAGATATTTATAGAAAGGTAGTGCCCATAGGTTCAATGGATGAAAAACCCATCTCTCATCAGGCAGTAATGGAGAAATTGTCAAAGAAAATGGAGCACAAGAGGTAAATCATATGATGAATCTAATAGCATGCCTCGATAAATAAATTTGGGTGTTGGGAGTAAATTCCCTTACTACCAATGGCCACCATGTGTCCATCACCACTGTTAGTATTGATCTGCTTAATTATGGAAAATAGGTTGTTTAATGCACTAAGCTCTTACAAATTGAATATGCAAGTCTTGTCAAAGTACCTTGTATAGCTTGATCACGTTTCTCATAGTGATAAGCATGCTTTCCAATAATGCAAGCTTGTTTGTGAAAAAGGGTGGCAGGGAGAATGTACTAATTACATTCTCATGTTGATATTGGCATTCTCAAGGGATACAGATCCCTAGCCCACACGTATCACCTTGGTGGCAGCATTTAGTAATCCATTGATAATGTCAACACTTTAATGCATGTACGTAAGGGAATTGAATTCACCCAAAAGTGATCTTTTGCAAAAAGCAACAAGTAACCATTTCTCTGGAGAAGCTCTCTACAAAATTTTTCGCTCAAAAATGGTGGAAGCATCAACTTTTGGGAGATAGGCTAGATTTTCCCTTGGAAAACCAGGCTATGTCAACATTTTCAGGAGGGAGTCATTTGTTAATGCCACTATGGCAGTGGAATGACACTTTGGCCACACCAAATTTGTAGATATTTCAGGTGACCTTGTTAATGAGTTCGTGAAAGGTTTCATGGAAAATGTTTTTGACCCAAGGATGGTAAAACATAAAAGCCTCAGGGAAGGGGCAATGTAAAAAATGATCAAGTATGGGGTATCCAAAGGTTTTACGCTACATCGAGCTAGAATTGTGGTCTTCCACAATTCATGTTGCCCACTATACACTTATGTCCAAAACTGGTGGATGTATGTGCAAGGATTTTTGACAAGGAAAGGTGGGTTATAAGCAGTAGGGAGATAAGGGTTATGGTTAGTGAAATAGCCATCCGAGATATGCTATGTATCCCTACTAGATGGGGTGCTGTGAACTTCGAAAAAAGAAGCGATGAATTTTTTTTTGAAAACCAAAGATAAACAACTACAATTTTATGAGGAAGAAATGAAAGAAAATATAGAGGGAGGTTAGCTCCTCTTTCCTTTGTAGCACAAAAAAATCATGAGTGATCTACAGGAAATTTTCCCAATGTCGACCTTTATCTACGACTATGATGATGATGAAAAGGTCTATCATTTTAGATGGGATTTTCTTTTTATGCTCAGGAAGGGAAAGAGAAAAAAGTATTTTGATTTTTATGAGATAATAGCTAAGATAATGTTGGAAAAATTGGAAAATTATGGTACCGAGTGCACATTCAAGTATTCTTCCTTATTGGTACATTAAATTTTGCACCACAGTTCTAAATTTCTTCAAGGATACTCGTCGCTATTTAGGTATGATATAGAGGGTCCTACCAGCTGATTTTGGTCTGGACCAACATGCTTTCAAATACATGGGATTATTATTGGTTTGTAGATTATTTCATGGTGCCAGTACTTGTAAAAATTTTCCCATGTCCTCTGAGCTGTCTTCATTTTGAGGTTTTACAATGGTTGAGAAGTTTGCAGACCTCGATAGATTATTTTCTAGGAGATGAGCTCACTTTCATTAGATCCCATGGTTTTGTGAAGGATCCTTTCAAACTCCTAAAATTTGTAATATATAGGATTTTTTCCCTGGAGGCATGTCACCAGTTAACCCTTGTGGATAACGCTTATGGTGTCAGAAGGCACAAGACAATGCTTTTCCTAGCTTCCCTCACCATTGCCAACTACCAGATAACATTTTGAAAACTGAAGGCTTGGAAGGTGCTTACAAAAAAATTGGCACATTTGGGCCTGGTTCTCATTTGTGAAAAATGTAGCTACAACTTGATAAATCATATCTCGACCTTAAAGCATGAAGAGCAAAAATATTTTGAATCAAGAAGGAACACTGCTATAGAGAGGCTAAAATCCTATGTTGATTTAGCCTTCATACCACTCAACAAACCACCATGGCTCAAATTTTATTTCAAAATGATGGAATACCATAGGAGACTCCTAATGGGAAATTCCCTCAATACACAACTAGAGTTCCTAGGATGGTTAGAGAGAAAGGAGGATTTTTGGAGGTTTTGACAAGAGATTGAGAACACTAGCACCTAGTTTGGGTAGGTCCAACCACATGATGAAAGGTTTGACGAAGTTAATGATAGAGATGCTAGAAGTGAGGATAGTAACCCTAAGATCACTTGATAAATTAAATAGGAGGAGCTTCCACTCTACACTTCTCACAACCAGTAGCTCGACAAAGGAAAAGGGTCAGGACAAAAAGATCTGCAGACCAATTCCTCTGTCAGTACCCAAGGAAAAGTAAAAAGGAACTGACGGTCCCCAAAGAGGTCCATTGCAGGTTATCGAAGGTCAAATGTTGGTGGCATTGGTCATCAAAGGATCTAAATCTACCAATTCTTCCCACACGAAGAGGAGATGAGTGCATGATCTATGTGGACCTAATGAGCCAACCAGAGGAGACGAAAAAGTAGATTCCACAATGTTAGGACATTTAGATTTGATAACTCAGGTATGTTTAACTCCCCCTCTTCCTTCTACATCTATTTCTCTAGTTGTTCCTCTACCTCCACCTATGGAAAAGATCCCTCCATCAGCATATTCTAACCAATTGGTCCTAAATGAACCCCCAACCATATTAAATAGTGAACCCTATGAAGAAACCTCACGTACTGAGTGAATGTCATCTGCTATAGCCACAATTGATTCTTTGATCGCCCTATCAAGGGTTCCCATTGAGAATACTAAAGCATCCATGTTACAAGTTTCATCAAATCCATCTGCCTCTGGGAAAATGCCTCTATTTTTTCCCACTTCCTCTTTCACTCCAATGAGCATTTCCCCTTTTCAATCTCCATATGACATCTTGGATTTTTCCCTAATAACACTCCCTTTCACTTCTTTGTGACCTCATACAGCCAAGGCTCACCCTTTCATTACTTGTTTCAGTCTCCCTCTAAGAGCTTCTATTACTAAACAAAGCATTAACACTCCACAAAGTCTTCAAACTCATTTGGATGTGATGAAGTAGGCTAGACAGGCAAGAAAATATAAAATGCTAGTGAAACCTGTAGTACAACCAACCATGAAGAAGATTAAAGCCTATTTCAAAAAAGAATGAAATTCCCTGTGGATTACTACCATTAAGCCTCTAACATTCAAGCCATCTAATGAAATTCAGATGGAATATTATGACATCAAAGCCATAGGCCTCGACTTTAGTGAAAATCTCCTACGAGACAAAATGGTTCTAGCTAAGGCCTCTCAAAAGGTGGTCTACGCTAACTATGAGAAACTAGATAGAAGGCTAATGAAGCATGAGGAGGAGTTAGCTAGTATAAAAGACATAGTGAGTAGGTTATAGGTAGATATTAGAGGAAAGGATGTGTAGATCACCCACCTAGGGTAGCTAAAGAGTTAGCAAGGAGAAATAGATAGATTGACTGAAGAGGCCTAGGATAAACAGAGTCAATTTCATGTCGAGATATTGATGTTAAAAGGATAGGTTGCTGTCGAACATGAGAAAAGTACAAAATACTAGTGCAACCAGGAGAATGTGTGGAAGGAATTGGATAGTGTTTAAGCTCATATTTCTGATGACCTCTAGAACGCCCAAGAGGAAGCACAAAGAGAAAAATAAGAGAAAAAACAGACCAAGTCTATTTTGTAGATTTGTGAAGAAGAGATCAAAAGGCTAAACTCAGAGCTCACAAACACTCTCTAGGAGAAATTTTGATTGGAGGACATAAAAGAAAAGACACTCAACTTTAATAGGAGTTAGCAGCAGCACAAGGATTTGGGATTGTCTTGATACTAAAAAGATTGATCTCTACACATTGTGACAAGATTATAATGGTAGTTACCATTTTAAAGCTAGTCGTGCAACTCTTGAGGGATTCTCATGAATTAAATGAGAAGGTCAACCCAATAGTCAACCCAATTCTGCACATATATGCTCCCCGATTCACATAATTCGAGACTTTGATCTCTAGGTTAAATAAGACATCAGAGGAAGCTTTAAAGAATGCATGAATCTCTGATTGATGGGTTGCATCATAGAAAGAAAATGAATTCATCAACTTCCACAAGGCCACATTGAAAAGCAAGGAGTGTTCGGTAGCATTGAATAGAAAGGTCATAGAGATTAAGAAGGATTTTCAAGTTTCATTGGATAGGAGATTTCCTTCCCTTTTCTCACCGGATGGAAAAGTGATGTCAATTGATCAGATAGTGGATGCGATTAAGCTCAAATTTAAGTTGGTCACAACACTCTCAGGTATAGGCCCATCTCCCACCGTTTAAGAAATCAAGGAGATGCTTCCCCTTTCTTGTCTTTATTACTATGTCAAGGTTGTTTCAACCAGGTTGGAAGGAGTTTCTTTTAAGGAGGTCCTTGAATTGGATCAATCATTTGAGTTTCTTTGTTCTCTCATCTAACCCATTGCTTCAAATTAGGAAGTCCAACACTCCACCTTCCTTAAACTTCTAGAAGATCCAAAGCTCTAGGTTCATTCATTTGCAAGTGGAGGCCCCCAGTGAGTTTCCAAAACTATAAAGAATTTTTTTGCTTTAGGTTATGTGTGGGATCATCATGGTAAAAATAGGCCCTTAAGTGGCAAAAAAATAAAAAAAAATAGAGTTAGGAAACTTGACATAAAAATTTGAATAAGTTATCTATATTATTTCAAAAATATGTAACAATAGAATTTGTAGCAAATTGAATGTAGTTTCTAAACTACTAGATTTATGTTTTTGTAAATCTATTTGGTGAAAAATTGGAATTTCAATGTAGTAGGACTTAAATTTCAGGGAAAATATAAGAAGTAGGTGTTTGTCTAACCACAATAAAATGATAATATTTTTTTATAATATTTTAGATATAAGTAGAGGACTCATCTCTTGATGTGATGCATATTTTTTTAAATAAAAATTCCAAGTAAATAATTAATTATGATTTTTTTATTACACCTTTAAAAAAATTAAAAACTCGTATGTCTGACCACTTTAACTTAGTCAAAACTTCATGAAATTCATTTTTTTCTAATCATATAGTATGCGAAGCATAGAATGTGACACATATTTTGGATTCAAAAAATGTGATACCATTTGAAGGCTATAGATGTTTTTCAATCAGCCTATCAATTAGGACTTTAGTAAAAACTCAAATAGAAAATGAATAATAATAATTTATTAAATTCAAAGTAAAGCATAATTTATATTGGTGGAAAGCTGAGAATCTCCTTTAAAACCCTTTTTGTTTCATCAATTTTGGGTAAAAAAGAAGTCGTCAGCCACATACCCTACACATACCTATCATATTGCCACTTTTTGGCCCATCATGATCCTGCACATACCCTTTAGTCTTTTTCAGTTTTCGGCCTCTTTTTTTTTGGCTTTAGACTGATTCGTGCTCAAATAAAGAAATTTTCTCCCAAAAGCATGCAATGTGCCACATGGTGGTTACACAACTTTTTGTATATCATTTTTCTTTCGAGTGTGGGTTGGGACACATGTCAGATGGGAAAAATTTCTCTCTAAATCCACTCTCACATGCTAGAATTCCTTCCTCACTGGACACATCATCGTTTGCTTCAAGCAGTTTGTTTATTTTTGCGGAGTGATTCCTCGAAGTGGAGCCTGTCGGAAAGAAATGTAAATTCTTTCTTTTGGAGTGGAGCCTTCAAGTCGACATCATCAACCTTAATAATAACCAATCAAATTTTTTCTAGGATGCATTTTTACAATCCAATCATTCTCTAATAGCTATCTTCGCTAAATATTTGAAGAACCTTTAATATTGTAGTTGGTACTTAATGAGAAAATAGCATTGCGATCTAATCAAGATCCAAGATCAGATCATGAGCTATCAGGGTAGGGCATTTGGAATTTTCTATTTCCAGAATGTTTTATGGTGGTGCTCTCTTTTGTTGGCTATAAATAGAAGGTGACACTTGTTTTAAGGGATAGAAGAATTTGCTTCAAGAAAAAATTTCTTTTGAAGGTAAATCTAGTGGGGAGTTTTTCTTTTCAGAAGTAGCTATTAAAGAACACTGTTATTTCTCTAGAATTTTATATTTTTAAAGTCTGAACTATCATTGGATTAGCATTTGACCTTTGTTTTTCTAATCATTTGTTTGAAGTCTGAAATATTTATAACAGATCTTCAAAATTGTGCATGATATGGCCTTTGTCATGTTTCTTATTTATCTTTCTTTCATGATTAAAGCATTGTGTTAAGCCTACTTTTATTGTATGGGTTGTTAATTTTCATGTTTTTAAGCTTCTATGTTGAATGTTAACTTTCATAAATTGGACTATGTCTTTTAGACATTTGCATTTTTCATAAAAGTAGTATTTCTTCATATTATTTTGTAAAGAGAAAAGTTTTTTCTATAAACTTTTTTGTATTTATGTTAATTGGTATTCTTATATCTCATGGACCTAAATGGATGCTTCCCACAAGAATATTTGAATAACTCTACTATGCTTTCACTAAGCCTTTGTTGCTTGTTCTATTCTAAACAATGACTAGTTTGTGGCATTTTTATCCATCATACCAGTTATAAGAAACAATGTATGGTTGGAAACTTTGTAAAAGCTTTGTTACATCACCCCTTTTTATGTTTTATTCACATTTCTCTCTACCTCTTTCCCCAAAACATAGAGAAGAGTTGGATTTCTATAAAAATCTCAGAGGTATTTTGTGAGGCACAAATTAGTTCCCCACTCACCAAATCTCCCGTAAGAATATCATAGAAGCAAAAGATTTGATGATCAACATCTAACTTAAGGGTCTCAGTTTCTAAGGCCAATTGCTCGACTTGCTTCTTCACAGTTTGATTATTTTGTTGTGGTATGCACTTCTCCCCTGACTAGTGTGTAGTTTCTAGTGCTCCCTACTTTGTCATTTTAGGGGTCTTTCCTTCTTTTATGGGTTCTTGTTCTTGGTCATTGTGCCTCCAATTATTGGTGGTTTTTTTCTTGTGTGTTCTCTTTACTACATCACATTATGTGGTGGTGATGTAGCTACTATCTTGACCTTGGTGATTTGGGATCCCATGGAGTTGTTGGTTTCTCTTTCTAGGGAAACTTGTCTTCTATTTCTCATAAAGTTTATCCTTGAAGGCATTTTGGTTTAGTTGAGAGGGAACCAATTTTGGGGATATGTGCAAGATCATCATGGAAAAAACATGCCCTAAAGTGGCGAAAAATTCAAAAAAATAAGAGTTAGGAAACTTGACACAAAAAATTGAATAAGTTATCTATATTATTTCAAAAATATGTAAGAATAGAACCTATAGAAAATTGAATGTAGTTTCTAAAATACTAGGTTTATTTAAAAAGAAATAATCTATTTGGTGAAAATTTGAAATTTCAATGCAGTAGTACTTAAATTTTAGGGAAAAAATAAGAAGTAGGTGTCTGTCTAACCACCCTAACCATAATAAAATGATAATTTTTTTATAATATTTTAGATATAAGTAGAGGACTCATGTCCCAATGTGATGCACATTTTTTTGTAATATTTTTCCAAGTAAATAATTAATTATGATTTTTTTATTACAACTTTTAAAAAATATAATAACTTGTATGTCTGACCACCTTAGCTTGGTCAAAACTTCATAATTTTTCTTTTTTCTAATCCTATAGTATGTGAAGCATATAATGTGACACATGTTTCAGATTCAAAAAATGTGATATTGTTTGAAAGCTATAGATTTTTTTCAATCAACCTATCAATCAGGACTTTATTCAGTAATTCAAATAGAAAATAAATAATAATTATTTATTAAATTCAAAGTAAAGAATAATTTATATTGTTGGAAAGCTGAGAATCTCCTTTAAAAACCCTTTTTCGTTTCATCAATTTTGGGTAAAAAAAAATCGTTAGCCACACACCATACACATACCCATCATATCACCACTTTTTGGCCCATCATGATTGTGCACATACCCTTGGCTAGTTTTATAGATTTTGAGCTCTATATTTTTTCCATGACTATGGGGGTTTTTGAAAGTTTGGTGCAATTTTTCCATTTTATGGAGGTTGTGTTTCTATGTGGAGGTTTTCTAGGTTGGTTTTCTTCTACTCTTTTTTTCAAGTTTTCTTGCTAGTTATAATATGATTACTTGTTTAGGTTGATATCTAGTTTAAAGCTCTTGATCTTGGTTTCTCCTTACATGGGTTGAACTATTTTTGTTTTCTCTTGTGGATGTTTTTGGGCTACCCTGGCTCTCTTTTAGACTTCCCCTTTGGAGGTGGAGTTTCCCCTATGGAGGTGGAGACTTGTCAGAGTGGTTTTCCTTCTATCCCTATGCCAAATTGTTGAGTTGTTGCAAATGGGTCGCTTCCCTTTCAAGTTCTATGTCTGAAGTTGTAGGATTTTGTTGGTTTTTTCCTATGTCTAGAGTGCCACATTTCTTGGTTGGTATTCCTTGTTACTACTTTTCTTTCTTTGTAGTTGGTCCATGTTTCTGATTTCATTCTTCGATCAAAAGAATTGATAGGTTTTTAATCTTTCAAGATCACTATTGGTTAGTCTCGCTCTTCTTCTTTAGATGTCTCATTTTTGTGACTCACAATTCTTCTACCTCTGTGGTTGCTTTGTAAATGGGTACTAACCCTTCTAGACTTTAATAGAACCTTTAGGACCATAGTCATCTTGCTCAATGTGGTATAGTAACGTATCTTATTATGTTAATATTGGTTCAATAATGTTTAAAAGGTCTATTGTCTGTTTAAGATGATATTTTCACTATTATAAGTGTCCCTTCAAGTCCTGGGTCATAAGACTAAGGGTTAGGATCCTTTGTAGGGAAATAAATCATATTATATAAGAAAATAAAACCTTCATTTGGGATGAATTTTACTAATAAATTTTGGACTTTGACAAAGGATTTTTGAGGGGGATAAGTGGACCAAAAATAAAAAGAAGTCACCAATACAAAAATAGAAAAAGAATGGGGAACTTCTATGAAATTAGGAAAATTAGATGGGTAGACATTCATTTTTTTCTATTGGTTTTGGAGTGAGGATAACAATTTATTTAGGAGTTTGGAGAGAAAGAAAGGGAGGTTCCATGTGTATTCATTCTCTATGATTTATTTTTATAAAAAGAGGTAAAGTTCTCTTATGTTAATTGTTGCTACTATGTTAATTGTTTTTTGTTGAATCTTCTTAGAGGTTGCATTAATTGTTGTTGCTTTATTTCCTTGAGGATGAATTTGTGTGTTTAGGAGACCTAGGTGTAAATTATGTGAAGTATTATTCTTATGTGAATATATACATATTTTTTTTCCACTTAAGAACTGTATGAAGCTATGTTTTATATTTTTTTGGGAAATAACTCTAGGTTGAATTAGTGTCAAGTTGTAAAGATTTTTCTTGTGAGATTTCATCTTTTGTGAAGTTATTCAAAAGGACCTTGGGGGTTTTCTTGGCTTAGACATATGGTGAGAGCCTTAGGTATTAATGAATCATTAAGGTTGCGTGGAAAGAGTGATTCCTCCATATGTTGTTGGGCTATATACATGTGATAATGAATATAGGAATTGTTACTATTATTTATTGTGCAGTCACATAATTTAAAAGGTTTTGTGCACCCAAAATATTAATAGAAATTAAGCTAAAGAATATTACAAATTTCATGATCAAGAATGACTGAAATAATAACATTTTGTGGTTTATATTCATCTAATTCAAGGAGTAGACATTTTTTTTTTGTATTGAAGATAAGGAGGCTAATTTCCTTTGTGTTAGCCTTTGATATAAATTTAGAAAAAATAAAAGAAACATTTAATATACATGTGAAGACATGACTGACATAAATAATAAATATATGGTTTCAATTGCAATGTGTTAAAAATACCTACCTATGTATATATGAAAACTCACACCCTAAATAGATCGTGTTCACAAAAAAAGTTACAAAACCAATGCTATGTGTTTAGTTTCCCATATGAATATGAGAACTTTGTATTAAAACAAAACTCAGTCTAGCTACTTTGTATAAAGAATACCATAGCACATATATATGTTATAAAAAAAAGCTCTAACGCCCTAATAAATAATAAGTAAAAAGGGAAAAGAAGGAAAATTACTAGATTAATGTTATGTATTCAAGATCCCTTGTGAATAAGAGTAATTTTTATTGAAATAGAACTAGGTTTGACACAATATATTTTCATAATCTATAATCATTGCTAAAGTTAATCATTGACTCTGTCAAGAATACACAAAACTATAATACATGTTTAGGAAAATTCTTATGTGTCATGTCCCTGTAACTAATATTATAAATATGAGAATCTTTTTCCATTAAATATGTAATAGAGGGTCTCTTAAGATAGTTAATACTCTCAAACCCTATGTTGAAATAAATATTGTCCATTGGAGGCTAGGCTTAAGGTGCCTAACAGATGATGTCTCAAGCATGTACCATAACCCAAAATGTCACAACTTCACTCTAAAAATGATCCTCTATTTTCCATGGTGCTTGTAACCTGGGTTGTAAGGCCCTCACTTTATAGTGAAACAAAGGCATTAAAAGGAATCAGGATTGTAAACAAAGCAAGAAAAACATAAGTAAAAATAGGACCATAAAACTATGGTCTTAGTTTCCTCTCCAATGCCACTAGGTACCAAAGCGAGACCCAAACAATTAACGAATAAAATAATTTTTATATGTTCTTGTGCTCTATTCTTCCTTACGGTGCCACGAAAAAAAATTGATATAGAAAGAATCTCCGCCATTGCTATTCCTTAATGCAGGTGAAAATATGAATGGGCATTAAAGAAAATTAAGGATACGAAGATTAGATTTCTAGGGTTTCAAAAAAAAATTAAAAATTAGGGTAGCCACAAACCAAGCATTACAGATCGTGGCCTCCCTTTTTCTTATAATGCATGTCTAATTTGGCTCATTCACCATTGCAGCATGTATAAACATATATAGAAATGACAGGGTAATTTGGGAAAACGTAGGTTGTAGACGTCTTCCTTTCCTAGTGATTAGCTGGTCGTTTGATCTTGATGGCCGCATAATGGCAGCATGAGTGCTTAGGGATTATGGTTCCTTCTTTTACTTTTCATAAGAAAAATAAATAGCTGAAAGATAATAGATCTGGGGGTAATAGTGTTTAGATTTTATTCATTTGATAATCGCAACACATTGGTCTTTAAACGTGGCATTAAGACACTTCTTTAAGATCCTTGTGAGTGTTAATTTATACAAGCCATAGGGATTTTCGATGCTTCAATTGTCATGAATTTTTTATTTTTGGAAGTTACCTTATTGATTAAGCTTTCTTGAAACTATTTTAATATAAATATATCTACGTTTCAAATTTCATATGATTATTATCTAACTCATTCTTATTATTTTGGTGACCTTTGCAGATTATGATGGTAATTGTGAATGGATATATATATATATATATATACATATACATCTATATATATACATATACATATATATATATATACATATACATATATACATATACATACATATACATACATATACATACATACATATATGTATGTATATGTATGTATATGTATGTATATATATATATGTATATGTATATATATGTATATATATATATATATATTCATATGTATATGTGTATCGATACACATGTACGTTGGCAGATGGACACACCCATACTGATGCACTGATATAGATATACCTATATATGTGTGTACATAGAGGCATATACATTTATATATATATATATATATATATATATGCATACATTCAATACATTGTGTTTATTATATGCAAATACTATCTTACCTATACTCATTTATATACATACATACATATCAAATGTATACTTACATTGTAAGCTTATGATATTGAAAGGTGGAAATTTTTTTTGCTTCCTCTCTTAGCGTTTCAAACCTAGAAAGGACAATTTTCACTAACTTTCATTCAAGAACAAACCCTTGAGATCTCAATGCCAAAGAGAGAGAGATCTTGCAAGAGGGTTGCTCTAGTGGCTGAATATGATCTAATAAGAGGTTCCCCACCAAGTTTAGACTTGGAAAAGATAATGAAATGAAAGATGAAATGAAAAACCCTAATTGAATGCAAAGTAACACTAAATGGCCTAGAAATGCAAGTGAAACAACATAGAAAACTACAAAAAAAAATATCTGCACATAGGAATCTGGAGATAGCTAAGTGGAGCTCTGGAACACTGGAAATTCTACCTTTAATGTTTAATGAGACTCATTCACCAAGCTCAACGAATCAGTCCATAATGTAGAAAACTATGCGGGAATAGGAATCTGCCAAATGGGTATTTGAATTTGAAAACTCCTGTAATTTAACTGAAACTAAGACTCATTCACCGAAAGTGGCAAATCAGTCCAGTTGAGATTTTTTAAAGCCTCAAAGGCTAATCCTTCTCTTCTTTGTCTACTATGTCCTTCCTAAGTTATTTCCAAATCTAAAACCCTGGTTTGCAACTTGTAGGTCTTCTCCAAGGTTCTCCAAGGTTTGATGACAACTTTGACAACTTTGAGCTCTTGATGAATTTTATCCAATCTTGTTCCTTAGGAAATCTGCAACCTAGACCTACAAATCACACACAAATGAGAGGGAAAAATGTTGTTAGGTGAGTGGATAGGGGATATCTTTGGTCAAACCCCTTGTTGGTAATAGAATGAAATATGAATGGAGAATGATGAATGAACAACATATGATGTTGCAACTCACCAAACCCTTGCAATAAAGTATTGAAAATATGTTGGAGATGGCTATAATGGATGTAGATCTTGAATCTTTCTTGATTGATGTTGATCTTGAATGCAATGCTTTCCTGAATCATAAAAACCCTACATTAGAATTGTTAGCTCCAAAACAAACATGATGCACAAAATCCTTGACATGATGATTAATACTTGATTGCTACTCTAAAATTCCCAATAATCTACCCTTGAATTCTCTTGAATGCTCTTGAAAACACTTGTGAACTCAACTTTGGTATAAGGATGAATACTTGAATTCTTGGGATGAAAATGAGTAATATAACCTTGTATTTATACTCAATTATGCAAGAATTCCCAAAATTAAAACACTACAAGCTAACATCAAATCTAAGAGAATAATATCCTCCTTGAAATTTGAATTAATTTTGATTTTGGGCCATATGGGACTCATTCACCCAAGGTGAAAAATGAGTCCCACCAAGCTTATTATTTGGGACCAAATTTACAAATTCCTAGAAATCTATTAAACTAGTTTTATGACCACAAGATCTAGGTGGGACCCATTCACCAAAGGTAGTGAATGAGTCCCAAATGTCTAAATTAGGGCCATTCAAACATGAAACACCTGAATTATGATTGGGTAATGATTGGTGTCAAGATTATCCTCGAAAAGATGCAATAAATGAGGCTCGTGGATGCAAAATATGGCCAATTAAATTATCATAAATCCCAATTATTAAAGAAAATCCTAGAAAAGTGTGAAAGTGTGTTACAACACTTCACAACACTTTAAAATAAGGCAATATTAAGATTTATTTTGATTAAAAAGATGGTTATTGGGTTTAATTATTTGAAAAGATCTTAGAAAAGTGTGAAAGGGTGTTAAAACACTTCACAACAATTTAGCAATGGACCATCTAAATACATTAGTTCACATGGGCTCAAGATCTAATGTGAATGTGTCAACCACATTACAACATTAAATCAAGGCAACATTAAGCTCAATTTAGGAAGGAAGGCCCAAACAAGTGTGAAAATATCCTCAGCGATATTTTTTGACACTACATTTAGCCCCCACTTTAATGAGAGGATGAACCTGCTTCAAACTAACACTAAATTAGACAAACATGCATCAAGAGTGGTCCAAGTGCACCAATGCTGATGAGATGGGATGACAACGATCAAGAGGGGTGATCAAGCCCCCAGGATCGAGATCCCATGACAAACCAGCATAGACACAAAAAACACACATGAGAATGATATAAAGAGAAACAAAAAAAGCACAATCATACGTTGTCAAAGATGAAACAGAGAAAAGGTAAAAAGATAAAAGAGTTAGATCAAGCTTTGATCATTTGTCCATCGTAGTGTGGATCAAATCTAGGTTGTTTGTCTAAAAAATGTATACTCACTCTGAGGCAACGAAACTCTTGGTTGTTGTAGGTGAGAAGTCCTAGAAGGTGAGAAACATACACTCATGGATAGTATGCTCTCACACACATATGCAAGTGGCTATGGGGAAAGTCATTCCTTGGTTAGGCTTCCTGCTCAAATCATACCAAAGTTATACCCCTAATAACTTTAATAAGGCACCACAAAAAATGATTTTCAAGCTTCATGAGACAAGAAAAACTTCATATGCTTGGAGCTCATGAACAAAAAAGATGGCTCCATAGGAATGCAAGTTGTGTTATGCAAGGTGTTCATATAACTACAAATGCAAAATTGAAATGAGGAATGTTCAAAGGAGTCTTTCTTAGTTCATGCAAGGTCATAACTTAGGGAACATTATGTATAATGTCTCCAAGAGAGGACCAATCAAGCCACCAAGAGGAATGTAATATGCTAAGAGAGATCACACTCTTGAGGGACATCATACCCAATGTCATCGAAAAAGTGAAAAAAGCATCGTATAAAGTAAGAAGACTACACCATGAACCATGAAAAATAAAAAATGCAAAAGAATAATGCCAATGTATTCCCCCACATTAAAGAAACTGCTAAACACCATGCTATGAGCAATTACTTTAAAGTAGCAAATGATAAATGCTGACAAAGAGGACATGAGTGTGGAAACCAAAAATGAACTCATTTTTCCTTTCTTAATTTGGCAATAATTAATGACAAATTGAACTTAATGATGCCTTCGTGTAGTGTTGTGAGGTGTTTTACACATCCACATTAGGTCTTGGACCCTTGCAAACTGAATAAAATGCATTCAAGGATGTCTTGTAAACGTGTTGCAAAGTGTTGTAAATGACTTTCACACATTTCTAGACTTTTATTAAGTATTTAAGCCTAATGGACCTATTTTTCCCCTAATTCAATGCTATAAAATGTATTTAGTTGCATTCTCACATTAATCTAGAAGGCTTAAAACTTAAACTTAGTTTTAATCTAGTGTTGTAATGTGTTTTATAGATTCACATTGGATGTTGTGACTTTCTAGGCTATGTGGACCTCATTTTAATGTTGTAAAGAATAGTTATTCACACCTTCACATTGAACTTTATGTCTCTAGCCCTAATTATCCTTTACATCATCATTAATAGGCCCATATGACCCCATATTGTTTATCTTGAGGCTTAATTTGATAAAAGACCTGACTAAATCATCATATAAACCTAATTTCTTCACTCCCCGACATCCCAAATGGAAAAAGAGCCCTTGTGGGACCCATTCACCACTTTGGGAAAATGAGTCCTATCCAGGTGGGACTAAGTCTCCCAACTTGGCGAATTAGTCCAATTTGGGCCATTTTTGAGGTTCAAGCAGGAAAATTTAGGTTTTAATTTTTATTTTCCTCCATGTTGGCCTTGGGGATCAAATTAACAAGCATTTTAAGTGGATTTACTATATAAAAAAGGTTTTAAAACCTAATGTATAATTCATTCATCATTCATTCTCCATCTCAAGTCAAGCAAGCAAGGGTTAGGTAATTTAGAGAGAATTCAATACCACTTCTAAGACATTCAAGGTAGAGTCTTCATCCATTGTTGCAGAAATTCAAGATCTATCATCATGGAAAGTTTCTAATTACTCCATTTCATGTTCATGCTTCATCTTATTTATTCATCCAGTTTAATTACCTAAATGGGGTTTGACCAAGGAAAACCCCTATTCCCTAACATTTAACATTTCTCTCTTTCTCCTTGTGAGGTTGTAGATTTAGGGCTTGGAGATCATTAAAGTATATGTTATAAATTTTTTGCATACATCTCCTTTTTTACTAGGTCAAAATATCAACAAAAAGTCACTTACAATACTGGAAATCGTGGTTTCAAATCTAGACACCTGGAGGAATTGAAAGAGCAGACTGAGAGCTTTCTTTTCCACTTTTGGATTTTTAGAAAAGCCAAAGTGGAATCATATGCCATTAGTGGCATATGAGTCACACTTTATATGTTTTTCAGATATTTATATAGATTTGGATACCCATTTGGCTAAAACAAGCACTTAAATAATTTTCCACATCTAGGAGTAAGTCGTCTAGATTGGCATATGACTCCCAGTTGGCTTCTGCATCAGTTTTTTCAGAATTCTTGACCTTCATTTTATCCTTCTTCAGTTTCCAAGTGTATACATTTAGTTTCATCAGTTTTTGTTACAATTTACTTGCATTTCTAGGTCATTTTGCATATCACAACATGTTTTCAAACATCTTGCATTTCCTTAGTTTTGCATTAATAGTTAATCTTATTTATGCATTTCTAGCCTTAAGAAAAATATCCTTTAATATATTTCAATCTCTCTTGCATTGGAATCTCAAGGATTTGTTCTTGAGTGTGAACTTTGTGAAACCAAATTCCTCTTCCTTCATTCCCCTTTTAGGTGTGGATAAGGGAAGTTGTGCACTCCATTTCCATAGTCCACATTTTGATGAACCTACATTTCAAACACCTTCTTTACTGATTTGGAGTCCATCATTATCATAGAATTAGCTTGCATTGCATTTTGCATTGTTTAATTTGCTTTCTAGGGTTTGAAAATTTTGCATTAGTGAAAGTGCATTTAGGTTGCATTTTTTCATCTCAAATATTTAAAAATCTATGAAATTTTTCATTTGCATCTTAGCTATGCATCATACAACACATAAAACATAAAAATCAATCAAAAAAATCTTAAAATTCTGAAGAAACTCCCCACTAGGACTCATTCATCACCTTGGGAAAATAAATCCCTTTCCACCCCTGAAACTTCCTTTCACAGCATTGAAAACCCTATTTTTGCACTTTTGTTTGCTTCCATTAACTATCTATATCAGTTGGTTAAGTTCCTATTACATGCATTTCACTAAATCTAGCTTAATTTGGCTCCTTTTATGCATTACTTAATTTCAATTTTACATTCACAATTTTATTTTTTTAGATCATTGCATAACATAATTAGTACATTACCTTGTGTGAAATCTGAAAAGTTGCATTTCATTCTAGTCCTTTACATTACATTTTATGTTTTCATACATTATTCTTCAAAAATGTTACTTTCGGTCTTTACTAAGTTTGCAAAGAAAAATTTAGCTAATAAGCATGTTAGTCATTCATTAAATGCATTCCCTTGTTATGAGAGTCTCTTAGTGCAAGATATTGAACATGGTAATACTTACCTTAAACTTACACACCCTTCTATCTCTCCTATTTGTATGGATGATGTGATATAAGACCATAAGAGCATACAAACATAGATAACCATGATAATTATATTTTTTCTTCTCCCAATACCTCTTCTTTTGCTGAAGAAGGTATCTTAGCAAAAGAAGATATAATCGTTGAGAATCATGAGGATCTTGTTTGTCCTTCTACTCATCCCCTTTGGGAAGATATTTTAGCACAACATAACGAAATCATAGAAACATTCTTAAACATCACCTTACCTAATTTCCATTCTCCTTTGTCTTGTGAGAGTGATTTCGATGAAGACAAGATTATAAATGATGAGGATATGTTGGTGCTAGATGATGAAATATTTAAGGATTATAATAACCCTATTTATGATCCTTCCCCTACCTATCCTATTTTGGAAGACATTAGGGAACAAAGGAATGAAGTGGTAAATGATAATGGTAATTATACTTGTTCTTCTACTAGTATCTCCCCTAGTTGCAAGGAAGATGCTTTGATGTTAGAAAATACAACCAATAAGAGTCATGAGAATCTTAGATGTTCCTCTTCACCTAAGGAGACACTTATTGAGCAAGATCCTTCAACCATTGATCATTCCCCTACTTACGATGAAGTCATTTTACAAGAACCAATCAATGAATTTCAAGAACATTTGTTTTGTAGTTCTTGTAAAAACTCTGATCCTAGGGAGAATACCATGGTGCTATAAAATAGAAACAATAGTAATGTGTCTTAGATAATGATAAAAAGGTGATTGCAGATTTCCCTTTATTAGAAATACATCAAACCAAGACCGTTGAGGTTATGAATCCACAAGTGTCAGTTAGACCCCCCTTGATTAATGGACCTCCTACATACCTCATAGGACATCCTAAGAATCCTCTAATTCTTTACCCACCATCACACGAATCTTAAACTCACAACAAACCCAAACTTATCGTTTATCCACCTAAGAATAATGTATCGCAGCAACCAATTAATAATACCATTGCTCATACATATAACACTAGAAAAAATCCACAACCAAGTCAACTAACCCTAACAACCTTACCTTTCCCTAATCCCATCTTACACAGTCCTTGTTTTCCTTCGCATAGTGGGAAGGAGTATGATCTTGTTGAACAACTGAACAATAATACTACTAAGATATCATTGTGGGACATTATTCAAGCATCGCCTCACTATCATAACATGATTCAAAATTCCTTGCAACAAATTCCTATCCCTTCTAATGTGCAACCAAATGACATAGCAGTTATGATTCAAGGAATAAATGTTGACATTATTTTCCACCAAAGTTAACTCCCCCCTTTGGAAGTAAAAAAACAAAATGATTCTTTCATGATCATAGCTCAATACAATAGGATAGGGATAAAGTGAACCCTTTTTGACAATGGATCTACCCTTAATGTGTGTAGCATAAACCTTTTGGATAGGCTTCATGTGGATAAGTCAGAAATTCAACCGAAATCTTTATCTATCATAGGATTTGACAATGTAGGAAAACAATCATTAGGCATGATTATTTTATCTATTACAGTTGGAAAGGCCACATTACAAACACTAATCCATGTTATGTCCCATGATATTTCATATAATATTCTTTTAGGAAGACCATGGATTCATGAGATGCATGCAATGCCTTCAACTCTTCATCGAAAAGTGATTTTTTTCTACAACAACACATTCTACACACTTGGCGTTGATCATGAGCCTTATAGTGTCTTGCATCTTGAAAAAAATAAGGAGAACCCCTTGAACACCTCAACACCAACCACACAAGTGGAACCTATGCAACAAAAAGACAAAGTACAACACATTGAGGAAGTCACGAAGATATTAGACAATGATTTTGGTTCCTTAGATTTCACACCAAACTTCATGGGAGAATACAAGATCACACCAAAAGACTTTTCACAAGGAAAGGAAAAAGAAATAACGTCAACACAAAGTTTGGAAGACCCTTCGAAAGCATCCACCTCAACCAATTTAGAAAAAAATACAAAATATTACACAAAAAACTTTGATGATCTCAACAACGGACAACCACCTCATCCAAAAGCAATGAAAAATATTTTTGGAAAAGGTTATGAACTTGTTGGTTATTTTTTAAGAACCAAACTAATCTTCAAAAATACCGATGGTCTTTACCATTTCCAGTAATCAGTACTCCAAAGCGATCAACCAATGAACAAGTGGAATCTATAAAACTTCTACTCCTACACTTTGGGCTCTGTAAAACCTGGGAGTGTTATCCCACAATGTCTACTCTGGAACTTCACATAATTATAATCAAATACATTGTCAATAATAGATACTTCTCATAAAATTTCTCAAGGTCCTAATACATTAAATAAGTTGGTAGCTTACTTATCAATGTTTTATACTTAGAGCATGAGAAAGTAGAACATCAACAAAAAACAACTACAATGGTATCCATATAAAAGTTTATAAATAAGAAGTGATTAGCTAATGAATCAACACAAAAATTGAACCATAAGTACTTTGCATGAACCAGTTCCTTTATCCTAAGCACGAAGTCAATATCAACTTATATAACTAGATAACAACTTAAAAATAGCAACATACAATCACAAGAAATATTGCATTATAGCACTCCCCTATTACATTCATGATCATTACAACTTAAAAATATCCTAGCACCTGATTCTTATGAGTTAATGGTATCATCCAAGAATTTGCATTAATTCTTTGAATCAATATGCAAGAATGAAATCAAACATCCATTGAGAAATAATAGAGACAAATAAAAGGAATCCTGGATCAATTTCATTCATAACTCATAAAACAAGTACAAGGAGAGACAATATCCATGAAATTGGTGGGTGTGTCCAGGATCATGATGGGCCAAAAAGTGGTGATATGATGGGTATTTGTAGGGTATGTGGCTAATGACTTTTTTTTACCAAAAATTGATGAAATGAAAAGGGTTTTTAAAGGAGATTCTCAGGTTTCCACCAATATAAATTATGCTTTACTTTGAATTTAAAAAATAATTATTATTCATTTTCTATTTGAATTATGACTAAAGTCCTGATTGATAGGCTGATTGAAAAACATCTATAGCTTTTAAATAGTATCACATTGTTAGAATCCAAAAAAATGCATCACATTTTATGCTTCACATACTATAGGATTAAAAAAATAAAAAATGAATTTCGTGAAGTATTGACCAAGTTAAGGTGGTCAAACATACAAGTTTTTATATTTTTTAAAAGTTGTAATAAAAATTCATAATTAATTATTTACTTGGAAAAAATTACACAAAAATATGCATCACATCCAGACATGAGTCCTCTACTTATGTCTAAAATATTAAACAAAAATATTATCATTTTATTGTGGTTAGGGTGGTCAGACAGACACCTACTTCTTATTTCTTCCATGAAATTTAAGTACTACTGCATTGAAATTTCAAATTTTCACCAAATAGATTTTTATTTTTTTTAAATAAACATAGTATATTAGAAGCTACATTCAATTTGATACAGAATCTATTGTTACAATTTTTTAAAATAAACTAGATAACTTATTCAAATTTTTACGTCAAGTTTCCTAACTCTGATTTTTCTAAATTTTTTGCCACTTAAGAGCCTGTTTTTTCCATGATGATCCTACACATACCCTGGTATTACATTGCATTGTATTTTCTATATTGCTATCAAAACTACATAGATAATGTTGAACTCCAAATTAAGACAAAAACTCAAAAACACACTTAGTATTTTTCTCACAATTCACAGTGTCAATTGTAAAACAATGAACCCAAACTTTTTGGCCCTGAATTCCTTCTTATAGAAACGAAGGAGAAAAACAAGCCTCAGGACAAAAAGTACACATGTAAAAACCATATTGGATGGCTACATCAAAGATTATCTCATTCAGTTACAATGCATTCCCTTGAGGTGGGAGACATGTGAGAAAATGAAGGTAGTCTTCATTCATTGTTGGAGATCTGGTCAAATTTTTAAAATTGGTACAACTGAATAGTTACTTCAAAACTTGTGCCCACGTATGCAAAGTGAAAGGAAGAAAAATCATGAAGAAAACATAAAATGATAAGATAAGAGAAAAAACAATGTCTACAGCAATATCATCAATTCAAATTTGAAAAAGATGCACTATACTTTTCCATACTTTACCAAAAGCCTAATCTGTACTAAATCCAAGCTATGTAGTGCATTCTCACCTACCCGTTATTCATCATGGTTGCAGACTTCAAATTTTCAAATAACTAGACCACCACTCTTAATGCTAGACCCCCACTCATTCCAAGTACCTGCCTTTCCATGCTAGGAATTCTTCTTTAGTAGGCTAGTCAAAGTTCATTACTTCATCAACCCTCTATCTATAAGGTGCATACTCGGTGACAATATGGTTAGCTTCCTTATCAAATTCTAGCAGGATAGTCTCAACATGAACTAACATATCCATATTTACCTTTAATGTCTCCATATCAAATTTCTAACAATTTTTCATAGATTGATCTAAAATAACCTTATTTGCTTCATTTCTCAACTCATGTAGAGTCTTAATGCTACCATCATCCCTTAAAATGGATGGAAGAAAGCCATGATGACATTAATGGAAGGATTTTATTAATTTCTTTATCTTGATCTCCAATGGCTCAATATTTCCTCTGTATCCCTCAATCGTATTTACAAGAACCACAGTAGGCTTAAACTTTTTAGGTGGGTTGGCCCATCCTACTTAACCCCAATTCCTATCATATCAATTCCTACTTCCTAAGGATCCAAACTTTAATGAGTGGAATAGCTATTTCTTTGTCAATGTCAAACATTTTGATAGCATCAACCATGGATGAATAATTTTAGTGAATACTATTCTATTTGTTATTCACTCTTATGTTCAGATATTCTAGCACTATTGTGAAAATCCTCATATTGCTCTTAAAATCATCTTCATCATGACTATTACATTTTTCTTTGTATTCATTTAATTTCCTAAGAAATTCTTCCCAATTGAAATCCCCTTCCACCTGTGGGCCTTGTAATGTATTGGGTTCTACTATTGAAATGGGCACACTTACCATACTATATAGCACAATCTCCCATGAAGAACTTACATCAATAGTAAACTCTAGGGATACATCCTCTTGTCTAGTGGTGGGAGAGTCAACATCATTCTGGTTGGGCTTTCCAGCTTGTAACTTTTGAAACACATCCTCCAATAATGCTACCTTTGTCTGTAATTGCATATTATCCCTCTCAAGATCTCCATACTTAACCAAAAATTTATTCAATTATGTTCTAAGTTTATCTATTTTAGTAGTCACAGACTCCATAGTGGCCCTTGGGAACTATGCAACATGAACTCACATATTTGTAGCTACAAAGGCTAATGTTTCTAAAGATATTTTTATTATTAGGCCTCCACTGTAGTTAGGTTCAGGCTCAACAATGTCCAACTTTCTTGTACTTGGGGATAAAGACCATATAGCCAAGGCTCCCCATTCCTCACTGAAAGTAGACCCCTATAGTGCAAGTGCAACTTCTTCTTATGTATCATAGAGATGTCTATCACATTTCTTGATTGTTTCAAAAGCTATGGATGAAGCTAGATCCCATTTCGGTAGCAACAAGATGCCACAAGTTCTCACCAATTCCCAACCCTCCTTTGCAGTCATTTTTTAGAATATGGCTCTCATTTCACTTAAGACCTTTTTTTGAATGATAAGATCAGGCAGTTCTGGATGAGGGCTCCTTTCTCTACCCATACTTTTTACATACTCATCTATTTTAGTCCTCTATGAAAATTCCATAAAATCATTGAGTCTTTACAAATGAGTCATCATCCAATAATTTGGAACATGCCTCAACTTGCATATCATCACTTCCATTGATCCCTCTAAGATCAACTTACTCAATCTTGTTCCCAATTGATCTGTTGCCCTTACTATAGATGTAGTGGGAACTCCTTCCTGCATTTCCTGTTTTGACACCCAAATATCATCATCATAGTCCACTAAATTAGTGGCCTCAATCTTTTTTCTTTTCAATGGCAGCTCTTCGGGTGGTATTTCACTAGGTGGTGGGGAATCGTTATTCAAAATTTCAAGCTCTACCATACTTGTTGGAGATGGGGGTGGTATTTTTTGCATAGGAGAAGGAGGCTTGTGCTCCTCTTGCTGAGTGGGAATTCATTTTTCATCAAATTTTTTTCCTTACTCTTTCTCCTTATAAGAACTTTATTTTTGGTTCCTTGGGGGCTTGTGATGCAAACTCTTCACCTATAGTAGGGATTCCTCCTCCACTCTCTTCTTCTTAAATTGGAGCCTTCCCTTTATCTTTACTAATTACCCCTTTAGTTTCAAGGTGTCCTACTATTGAATCAAAATTATTTGTTACATGAGCCACCTTTTGTATTATATCCTCAACCTTTAGAAGGACCTTGAAATAAGGTTCTTCCCAATTTACTTTCCTTTGTATCTTATTTAATGTGATCCACCATGTTAACCTCTTTTCATGTTCCAAAGTGTCTGATATATTTCTTATTACATCTTTTGGATACTACAAAATGTGGACATATTTGTAGCTCTTATTTCTCTCATTCAACCAAGCCATAAAACCTTTAGGATCATATTTGACCCTTTCAACTATCCTTTGCATGTGATATGTTTTGAGTATTTCAAGGATGTTATTCCAATCTCCTTTGGTCATTACAAAATTAAAAAAAACAAGTCTATGAAGGAAAGAAATTTCCTTTTCCCTGATTCAAAAAATGCTCATTTTCAACACTTCCTAGATGCCACATAACCTCAAGGAAACCAATTATTTTTGGCACAAACCTTGATAGCAAGTGAGGTGATACTTTGGAGCCATATATTCTTAAGATAGTGTAATCAAGGTGTGAGATAACATATCCCCAAGTATGATCAACTCCTATCTTAGACCTTCTCTCCTTGGGTCTCAAGAAATCATGTAGAGCAATGGGAATTCTAGGTAACTTCACAATCAAAGGTCTCTTTAGTTCAAAAGAATTTTTTTTTTGGAATGTGACATAATCATATGTCCTATCATCTTTGTCTAAGACTATGGTCCAACATTGCACAGGAAGATCCAAGTCACCCCTTTTTCTTTCCAAGTCAATATTGTGTCCAAAGTAAATTGGACCCTTGTACAAAAATATATGCATTAGTAGTGAGTACCAGTTGAACCTAACCCCCAATGCACCTTTCTTTAATCTTACCAGTCCCTCATACATTTTTCAGAAATAAATCCTATGTTGATGTAGGGTGCTATCATAATAGTGGTTTACAATTCTTGAGAGGAACAAAGTTTAGCTGAAATCACATATTTTTAGAAAATATAATGATTTAAGCCTTAAAAAGTTCCATTTTAAGGATTCCAATTGAAGAGGGTTTGATCAAACCACCTTAGATCAAACCCCCTTGGATAGAACCTCGCTAGTTTTAAACCATACCTATAAATGTGTCTCCTTTACTCCTATCAAAATGCTGATAAAAAATCACTTTTGATTTAGATTTTGGGGGATCAAATGAATTCATTTAAAATTTATTTCAAATGATTATGGTATTCCTCAAAACAAGCTATCCAATGAATATATTTTTAATATGTTTTGGGTTTGTTATGTATTTGTTTTTTAAGTTTTATTAAACATAGGTTTTTCATCGAAAATGAATTTCTTTGTTCTTCACATGTGGAAAAATAGAAGATTATCAAAAAAAAATTTGAAAAATGTAAGTGCACCAGATATTGAAGTCCTTGATCCAACAAAAAAAATTAAATTAAATTTTCACATATACAAAAAAAGTTGTGTTATACGGTCGCGCTGTGTCTGAATTGTAATTCGTTTAACTTTGAAACTTGATTAAGGATAAAATATTCAATAAAAAACTATCTAACCAAGTGGAAGCACTAGATATCAGAGATACAAATCTAAATTTTCAAGAATTAGAATTGTATCCTTCATGGAAAAAAAGTTATGCGTTATACGATGTGCGTCACTTTTTAAAAATGTTGTTTTCTGAAAAAAATCAATTTTCGTGGGAGATGGAAAAAGAAGTGCAATTTGATTCCAAAAATTTTGAAAAAAATATTTTTAGAATCTAGAGACAAAATTTGATGAGACTCTAGTTTGCACCATCTTCAAATTCCTCACAGTTTAGCCGCTATAGGTGCCCGAATGTGAAGATTTAGTTGAAAATAATAATTTCAGTGTCCAGTTTGGCCAAACATTGTAAACCACTATTATGGGATCACCCTACATAATCATACACTACACAATATTGGAATTCATGCCATTGGAATTCTAGAGACAGGATGATAACCAATTATATGGAAAATGTAATAGAAGGTCCTTTTGAAATAGGGAACAAAATAGTTAACAGGGAAATGTTCCTTATCATGTGATCCTATTACAATCTTCTAACCTGCAATTTTTGCTAGAAATATCAACAAGATGTGGAATATAAATGAAATCTTGGTTTTATCATAATCTTCCATAAGAGCATCTTCATTTATCTTATGCATTTAATCACTCCATTCACTAAGCTTGAAAACAAGACCCAATTCCTCTTTAGTGATCTTAACCATTTATTTCCCATCATATGTTCTGATAGTCCTCATGACAAGATCATAATTAGTAGTTATTTCCCTAAGCAAGTCGACATCCATATAGATATTAAGAAAAATTAACTTAAGCTTGAGAAATCACAACTTATTGATAATGATAGAATAAAAGAAACAATTAACTTACCAGTTTTCTCATAGGTTGAAAACCTTGGTTCTTACGTCAAAAAATGTTGAGAAAACATAGCATGAGCTCCTTGAGTGTATTGAGTATACTTTTAATTCTGAATTATGCCTTTAAGATAAACATTAATAATTATGCAATTCCTTACTTCAGTAGCTTAATGTACTTTTAGTTATTAAGGCTCACTCGCATGAACCAGAATGACTTGCTTGCCTTCGACAAAGTTTTGAATACTAGCTGTTGATCTTTTAGGAGAGTTAATTGATTCATGATCAAGATTTGAAAAGCTTATTATGAAAGATCCGACTATGCACAACCACAACAGTTATCAAATGATAGGAGGCCACATGGAATCACTTGCTTGTAGTACGCGGGCTCCACCATCTCTTTGTCTTTATAGCCATGATCCACGTGTCCTTTTCCCCTTTCCCTAGTGAGCCATAACTTGTGTGAAAATTTAATCAATGGGGAGATGGGGAGAGGCTAAAATTAGATCTCTTAGCCTCGTCATACACACTCCTTAGCTAGCAAAAATTTTATCCTTGATAGAATCTACGACTCAGATTAAAATATCTTCTTTTTTTTATCGGTGATAAAGGTTTATTTTATTGAATTTAAAAGAAGATTACAAAAGATTCTCCTGGTTCTCACCAAAATAAGAAAAAAAAAAGAGCTCCACACCAAAACAATAGACACCATAGAGTTGCATTTAAAGCGAGAGCTTCTGAAACATAAACTTGTAACAAAACTATAACTTTGCTCCACCACTTGGCCTTCCTTTGGTCTGAGACCAAAGGACCATAGAAAATATTTTCCTTTTACTAACTTTTCTCCCCTTGAAATTTTTCCAACCATCCTCCACCCTTGCAACCACCTTCTTCTAGTCCCTTCCCTTCACTGCAAACTCATCTTTCATCAATTCAACCTCCTTGATCTACCTATCTTCTAATGCTTCATGTCGCATCCGTGCATCGTCTTCCACTGGTTGCACATTCTTCCCTTCCTCCTCTCCACTACTTACCCGCTTTTCTTTCTTCTTCAAAGAGCCTGATTTCTCCATACATTCTAGGGTTTTAGCTCCATGATGAGTTACCGCTACTTTTCCTTCACAATTTTTTCCTTCAACAACATCTTTCAAGCTAGGAATCTCAACAAAACCTTATCCCCCCCACATCTGTTCCTCTATTTGATTGTGGTAGAATAGTTTTTCCCACATCCTCTAGAGTCACCTGATCTTGTTGTTTCACACTACTGTCCTGCTTTTCAATAGCATAATGCTTCCTTGAGGCATCCTTCCACCAAGTAGCTGGTTTGGACCATCTGGGTTTTGCACAATTCGTAGCTATATGGCTAGTTTGGAAACACCTCCTACAACGGAATGGTACCCCTTCATAGTCCAAAGGCTGTACCTAACATCCTTTGGAAGTTTCAATTGAAATCTCTTCAGGAAGTGACTTTGATACTTCCATGTCCACCAAAATACGGGCATACACGGAATGAAAAATATTTGAAGAGCCCTCATCGATCATTGATCATAAAAAATTCTCCTAAAGAGTTTCTAATGGCCTCCAAACAAGACTCAAACCAGAAAAAAGAGAGGAAAGATTGGGAGTCTTACCCACAGAGGGACTTTATCAAAGGTCTCTGTTGTAGGGTTAAAAGCCTGATGCCAAGGCTTCAAGGAAAGAGAAAATTTCTCCTCCCAGCTCCAGAAGAAATCACACAAAATTTTGTTTCTATCAGCCACAGATTCAAACACCACTGTGAAAAAACCTCTGGCAGCAGGATAGATTTGGATACAACCATCTACTATGGGTTCCAAATGTTCAGATATCTAATGATGTAAATC
The DNA here is from genome assembly GCA_007258455.2 of Sequoia sempervirens. Lineage (NCBI taxonomy): Eukaryota > Viridiplantae > Streptophyta > Pinopsida > Cupressales > Cupressaceae > Sequoia > Sequoia sempervirens. Next base: position 644,461,260 of record VDFB02193867.1, on the reverse strand, counting down.
ACATAAGCTGGGCCAAAAACCCCTGAACCTTCCAATCACTCCTAAATTCGAAAAAACTTGAACATTATGAAAAAATTCCTTTTCTATCTCTTCCTGCAGAGAAATTGTGGGTTTTTGTGACTTTACCTCTACAAAAACCTCCCCTATTGCTTGATGCTAAGTCACCCCGTGTGAATTTTCCTCTGCATTGGTATTCCTTGTTACTTGGTGCTTAGGCATCCCAAATGCTTTCCCAACCTCACCTCGTCGTTTCCCTGCCTCCTCCCTGGAAAACAGATTAAAATATCTTTTAAGCACGTGCAATATATACATATTAATAATGCACATTTTACTTCGTGTGCCCCATGTTGAGATTTTAATTAAATATTTTCCAAAATTTCTATGCTTCCATATTCTCAAGATTATTGCACATGGTAGACACCCACTTCCTTGTTGGGAATTTGGCAAGAAGGATGGGGCCTATATGGGATGGTAGGGAGTGATCAAGATTAATCCACGTCACCCTCTATCGGCCATTGATTTAGTTGAAACTAAACAATACTAACCCTTGGTCCCATCATCAGTGAAGAAAAATGGAAATTTCCCACTAGACCATGTGATTATTTTAATAATCAAGAAAAGAAAATGGGCACGCGAGGAACGACCCAGATGGGGCCACCTCATTTATCTCCCACTGTTGATTTTTTTTAACAACTAGCTGCACACTTTATCAATGATGTCTAGCCCACCAATTATCTAGGACACATTTCCTTTGCCTGTGAGCTCGAATGAATAAAATAATGAGAGACAAAATGGAACGGGCATGTGGGCTACAATCCAAATTTTCTGCATTGATCAAATGACAATCAAGGGTTCCTATATCTACACATGTAAAAAATTGTTAATCCTAAAAGGGGCCCATTTAGGTCGATGAAGCCACACCCATGAGATAAATGACTTAAGACCTTTTAATGGGAAATATTTAGCCTAACTTAGGAAATTTTCAAAAATAATTATCCAATAGGATCAATTGATAAAACAGGACTAGAGGGTCAGTCACTCAATGGGTTTCGATGTCAAGAGTCATGACTTAAAGGCTTAATGACTGACACAAGGAGCCAATCAAAAAAAAAACCTAGTTGAGGATATAGACTCAAAGGGTTTTTTCAAATGAGACTTAGGTAAACCTAAAACTCGTTATATAGTAGCAGGAGACAAAACTCACAACTCATTAAACTTATCAATATTTTGGAAATGGAACACAATTTTTTTTAAGGGTTCCATTAGTGACTCTGACTGGGGATGTATGTCTCTTGCAGGCATGGCAATATCCTAGAATCTACGGTTGAATTAGACCAGTCAAAACACAAGGGACCAAAAAAATAGGGAACTACCCAGACTAGGTAGTAAGACCAAACCAAACACAACATAAAACAGACACACCTATACACATAATATACAAAATCTACAATATACATGGAATAATAACCTACTTAGGAGAAGTATGGTTTTAAGAACTGTCCATGTACTAGCAGTTTGAAAAGTTCATCTATCAAGCTTTGGAGGAAATAGGAATCCTCACCATGTGCACTAGCTATCAGATAAGGGCCCATCCATAATGCTTCAAATTTCCCTTGCATTCCAGGCTAACACCATAATATTTACCTCAATATTTCTGGGAAAAGCTTTTTTATCATGTAGATGCTTAACTTGCAACTACATCGTCATATTCTTGGCACGAGCTTCTCTTTTGGTCTCATCCAACTGCACCAAATTATTAATTATGTGCTATGTATTATCACAGATCTCTTCATCATATTCTTGCATAAACTTATAAATTTTTAATAGTTTATTCTCTGGTAGTCTAGCATCTAGACCATATACCAAGCCAAACAGTGAATAACCAAAATCCTTTTTCACAGTCACTCTATCTACCTACGGTGCCAATTTCAGCTTTGAGTCCCAAGCCTTTTTATTTTTCTCCATCACCATTTCGATGATTTTCATCAATATTTTCTTACTAGATTTATCCTGACCATTTCCTTAAGGATGGTAAGGTGAAGAATAAGAAACCTGTATACCATGTTTATCACGAAAATATTTGAATTCCTCATACCTAAAGCACATGGCATTATTTGATATGATCTTTTCCAAGACTCCAAACCTAATGAGAATGTTATTTAAGAGGAAATATATCATGACCTTACTTGTTTCCCTCTTGGTAGGTATTGCTTCTACCCATTTTGTGAAGTAATCAGTGGCAACAAGGATCCATGAATTCCCTCCACTAGATTTTTCAAGTATCTCTCCAATGAAATCAATCCCCCATTGTTGGAAAGGGGCTTGAATAGTTAAAGGCCTAAGTGGTAGATTTCTTGAAAAATTAAACTTTCCTAAAAATATTTGACAAGCATCAAAAGTCTTAACAAACTTGTGAGCATCCTTAAAAACAACAGGCCACTGGAATCTTGCTCTTAAGAACTAAAAACTTTGAAGAACTAAAAAATGAACAACCACCTCATCTAAAAGTAATGAAAAAGCTTTATGGAAAGGGTTATGAACTTGTTGGTTATGTTTTAAGAACCAAACTGGCCTCCATAGATACCTATGGACTTTACCATTTCCAATAATCAGTACTCTAAAGGGATTAGACAATGACTAAGTGCAAGATGCAAAAATTCTATTCCTACACTTTGGGCTCTGTAAAACCTAGGAGGGTTATCCCACAATGTATGCTCAAGTACTTCACACAATTATAATCAAATACATTATCAATAATAGATACTTCTCATAAAATTTCTCAAGGTCCTAATACATTAAATTAGTTGGCATCTTATTTATGAATGTTTTATACTTAGAGCATGAGAAGGAATAGCATCGACACAAAATAACTACAATGGTATCCATATAAAATTTTGTAAACTAAAAGTGATTAGCTGACGAATTAACACATAGACTGAACCATAAGTACTTTGCATGAACTAGTGCCTTTATCCTAAGCACGAAGTCAATATCAACCTATATAACCAGATAACAACTTAACAATAGTAACATATAGTCACAAGAAATACTACATTACAACACTCCCCTATTACATTCATGATCATTACTACTTAAAAATATCCTAGCACTTGATTCTTAAGAGTTAATCGAATCATCCAAGAATTTACATTAATTCTTTGAATCAATAACCAAGAATGAAATCAAATGTCCATTAAGAAACAACAGAGACAAACAAAAGGAATCCTCAATTGCTTTCATTCATAACTCATAAAATGAGTACAAGGAGAGATAATATACATGAAAATGGTATTACTCTGCATTGTATTTTCTATACTGTTGTCAAAATTACATACATAATGCTGAATTCTAAATTCAGAAAAAAACATTAAAACACACTTAGTATTTTTCTCACAATTCACAGTGTCAATTGCAAAAAAACAAACCTCCACTTTTTGGCCCTGAATTCCTTCTTATAGAAATGAAGGAGAAAACAAGCCTCAGGCCCGAAAGTACACATGTCAAAACCCTATTGGACCACTACATCAAATATTCTCTCATTTAGTTACAATGCATTCGCAAGAGGTGGTAGACAAGTGAGAAAATGAAAGTAGTCTTCATTTTTTGTTGGAGCTATGGTCCAATTTTCAATATGGGTACAACCAAACAGTTACCTCAAAACTTGTTCCCATGCACACAAAGTGAAAGGAAGAAAAATCATGAAGAAAATAGAAAAGGATAAGACAAGAGAAAAAGCCACATCTGTAGCCTTGTCATCAATTCAAATTTGAAGAAGATGCACTATATTTCTCCATAATTTATCAAAAGCCTAATTTGTACTAAATCAAGGCTATGTAGTGCATTCCCATCTATTCGTTATTCATCATGGTTGCAGAATTCAAAATTTCAAATCACTAGCCTGCCACTCTTAATGCTAGACCCCCCACTCCTTCCAAGTACCTACCTTTCCATGCTAGAAATTCTTCTTCAGTAGGCCAGTCAAATTTCATTACTTCATCATCCCTTTGTCTATAAGGTGCATAATTGGTGACAATATAGTTAGCTTCCTTATTAAATTCCAGTAGGACAGTCTCAGCATGAACTAACATATCCATATTTACCTTTAATGTATCCATATCAAATTTCTGACAAATTTTCATAACTTGATCTAAAATAGCCTTATTTGTTTCATTTCTCCACTCCTATAGAGTCTTAATTCTACCATCATCCCTTACAATGGATGGAAAAAGGCCATGATGAGATTCATGGAAGAATTTTACTAATTCCTTTATCTTGTTCTCTAATGGCTCAATATTTCCTCTATATCCCTCAATGTTATTTACAAGAACCAGAGTAGGCTTAAAATTTTTAGGTGGTTTAGGGTCCTTCTTGACCCCAATTCATATTAAATATCAATTCCTACTTCCTAGGGATCTAGACTTCCATAAGTGGAATAGCTCTTTCTTTGTGGATGTCAAACATTCTAATAGCATCAACCATGGATGAATAATTGTTGTGAATACTATTCAATTTGTTATTCACTCTTTTGTTTATATGTTCTAGCACTTTTTTGACAATCATCATATTGCTCTTAAGAGCATCTTCATCATGATTGTTACATTTTTCTTTGTATTCATATAATTTCTTAAGCAATTCTTCCCTATTGATATCCCCTTCCACCTATGTCCCTTCTAATGTACTGGGTTCTACTATTGAAATGGGCACACTTCCCATATTATATGGCACAATTTCCCATGAACAACTTACATCAATAGTAAACAATGGGGATACATACTCTTATGTAATAGTGAGAGAGTCAACATCGTTATGCTTGGTATTTCTAGGTTGTAACCTTTGCAACACATCCTCCAATAATGCTACCTTTTTCTGTAATTGCATATTATCCCTCTCAAGATCTCCATACTTAACCAACAAGTTATTCAATTCTATTCTAATTTTATCTTTTTCAGTAGTCCCAGACTCCATAGTGGCCCTTGTGAACTGTGCAACATGAAATGACATATTTGTAGCTTCTAAGGTCAATGTTTTTGACACTCTTTATTATTAGGCCTCCACTTTAGTTAGGTTCAAGCTCAACAATGTTTGGATTTCTTGTGCTTAGGGATAAAGACCAGAGAGCCAAGGCTTCACATTCCTCACTGAACATAGACTCTTGTAGTGCAAGTGCAACTTCTTATTCTTTATCATAGAGAGGTCTATCACATTTCTTGATTGTTTCAAAAGCTATTCCTGAAGCTAGATCCCATTTTGGTAGTAACAAGATGCCACTAGTTCTCACCAATTCCCAACCCTCCTTTGCAGTCATTTTTTGGAATTTGGCTCTCATTTCATCTAACACCTTTTTCTAAAGGATAGCATGAGGCAGTTTTGGATGAAGGATCCTTTCTATAGCCAGAACTTTTAAATATTCTTCTCTTTTAGCCTTGTATGCAAATTCCATAAAGGGTTGAGTCTTTACAAATGAGTCATCATCCAAGAATTTGTCACATGCCTCAACCTGCATATCATCACTTCCATTGAGCCCTCTAAGATCAACTTTACTCAATCTTGTTCCCAATCAATTTTTTTCCCTTACTACAGATGTTGTGGGAAGTCCTTCCTACATTTCCTATTCTGACACCCAAATATCATCATCGGAGCCTTCATCTTCATATTCCACTAAACCATCAATTTTAGAGTGTAGGGATGTTATGTCTCTTTGCTCAATTAGGGTCTTTCACCTAAAGGAAAGAGATAGACCCCACACCACAAAATCTACGTGGTTCACTCAATCTAAGATATGTATGATATAATTATGACTAAATGCAATGATCTAAATGCAGCTAATTGATAAAATGGATTGATTATTAATGATTATCCAATGAAATCTAGATTGTTTGAGAACACATTGTGTAATGCAAAAACACCTAGAAGTGAAGGTAAACTACAATAGAATTGGACGAAACTAAAGAGGTGCACCTGTAAATTTGATATAGACTGGAAATGACATATGGAATGCTGATGATCCTAATTTTTAGGCCTAGTAGGATTTATTTGTCATTCTAGGCGAATTAGTCTGAGATCAATGAAACTGTTCTGAAACCCATTTCAGACAAATGGGTGTCCAAAAATGTAGACAACCAAAATAAAACCTAGAAGTGGGACTCATACACCACCCATGGTGAATGATTCCACTTTTGAATTTCTGAAGATTCAAAGGTGGAAATAGGAGCAATCACTTTGTAGGGCATGGGGGTTTGCCTTGGTCAAACCCCTTTTAGGTAATTAAACCAAAATAGAGAAAGAATGTAATGACGCATGTAATAATAGAGTTGATTACCTTGCCATGATGAGTGACCTTGAATTTTTGCAGCAAAACATGAAGAACCTTCCCTTCAATGCCTTCAAATTGCTATCTTAGTGACTTGAAATGATGAAACCCTTACTTACCTGACTTGAGATGGAAGAATGATGGATAAATAATCAAGAATGGTTATGATTTAGGGTTTAGAGACTTGATTTTATAAGTAATTATCTTGATTTTCCCATTAATTGGATCCCCAAGGCTGACATGAGGAAAAATTAAACTTAAAACCTATTTTTTCCCGCTTAAAAGTCAAAAATGGCCCAAATGGAACTCATTCACTACCTTGGGTGAATTAGTCCCACCTAGCAGGGACTCATTCACCACAGATGGTCAATTAGTCCCATAGGATCCCTTTTTCCAGCTAGATTCTTAGGAGATGAGAAAATAAAGTTTATATGATGTCTATGTTGGTGATTTAATCAAATATTGCCTTGGGATGTGCAATATGGGGTAATAGGGGCCTATTAATGATGATGTAAAGGTCAATTAGGGCTTGGGACACAAAATTAAATGCGAAAGTATGATTAAATACACTTTACAACACTAAAATGAGGTCCACACAGTCTAGGAAGGCACAACATCCAATGTGAATGTGCAAGACACATTACAACACTAGAATAACATTAAGTTTAATTTGAAAACCTTCTAGATTAGTGTGATAATGATATTAAACATATTTTCTAATGTTTTTAATAGAGAATGGGTTTATTCAATCTAGAAATGTATGAAAGTATTTTGCAATACCTTTACAAGACATCATTAAATGCATTTTAAAGGGTCCAAGACCTAGTGTGGATGTGGAAAATAACTCACAACACCTAATAAATGCCTCATTAAGTCCAATTTGTCATCAATCATTCCCCAAATCAATCAAGTTGTCTTTTTTCTATGGTACATTTAGCCCCCACTTTAGTGAAGGGATGAAATTCAAACTCAGACTAAAGTAGACATTCAAGAGAGATAGATATGAGTGTATAGATGCGGATGACAAAGAAGGGAAAAGATCAAGAAGGCAGTCAAGCCCCCAAGATCCAAGATCCTAAGTGAAACCATCAAGATACATAATCATGCAATGGAAAGAATCAAGAAGAATAGAAAGATGACAATGAAAAGGTGGATGAAGCTTCAATTGTTTGTCCAACTAGTTGTGAATCAGATCTAGGCTATTTATCTAAAAAGTAAAAATGCATATTGACTCTAGGGTGATGGAACTCTTGGCTATTCATTGGGTGAGAAATCTCAAAAGGTGAGAAACATACACTCGGGTGGTATGTACTCACAAACACATAGGTGGCTATGGGGAAATTCATTCCTAGAAATGGGCTTCCCGCTCAACCATACCAAAGATATACCTCCTGATAACTTTAATAAGGTTGCATAATGAAAATGATCTTCAAGCTCTATGAGGTAAGAAAAACTTTGTATGCTTGATACTCATAGACATTGTAAGTGTAAGGTAGTGTAAGGAATGTTCAAAGAGATTTTTCTTAGTCCGTACAATGTCTCATCTTAGGGAACATCATGCTTAATGTTTCCAATAGAGAATAAGTACAAATAGTCTCATCTTGTTTCCAAGAGAGGACAAGTGCAAGGTCTCATCCTAGGGAACATTGTGCCAAATGTGTCCAAGAGAGGGAATCGCAAGAAAAGGAAAATAACACAATTAAATGTGAGTGGTGATGTATGCCCCCACTTTAAAGTGGTTGCGAACACCACACCTATGAGAAATTACTTTCAAGTAGAAGAGGACATGAGAGCTTACTCAAATATCCCTATGCCAAGTCATATGTTTTTGAGAAGCTACGTAATGAAAAGGGGAGTATGTCACATGTGATCCAACTTAAGGCATGTCGTTCACATCCCAAGCATGCTCTTATATGTTCATGAAATGTTAACAAGTAGCCAAAGGAGGAAGCAACAAGTGACATATGAGTACAAGGCTATCTAACCACTTTCCCCCACTAAGTACAAGAAAAGGGTGAGCCAAAATGATTGATGCAATGTAGGAGAGAGTGAAAATTGGTATCAATGAGAGTAATTAGGTGCCCCCATAGAAGGAAGAATACCAAACTCCTGAAAATGTTGGATTTTAGGACTCAAAACCTTGCATTCATTAGTGGAATGACCATGAACTCTATGATATGCATAGAATAAAGTCTTGTAATAATTTATTTTTTTGAGTTCTGGGAGGGAGGCGGATATGTGCAAGATCATGATGGGCCAAAAAGTGGCGATATGATAGGTATATGGCTGGCGACTTTTTTTTCACCCAAAATTGATGAAACGAAAAGGGTTTTTATAGAAGATTCTCAACTTTCCACCAATATAAATTATGATTTAATTTGAATTTAATAAAAAAATATTATTCATTTTCTATTTGAATTATGACTAAAGTACTGATTGATAGGATGATTGAAAAACATCTATAGCTTTCAAACACTATCATATTTTTTGAATACAAAACATGCGTCACATTCTATGCTTCACATACTAGAGGATTAAAAAAATAAAAATTGAATTTCATGAAGTTTTGACCAAGTTAAGGTGATCAGACATATGTGTTTTTTTTTTTTTTGAAGTTGTAATAAAAAATTCATAATTAATTATTTACATCAAAAAAAATTACAAAAAAATATGCATCACATTGGGAAATGAGTCCTCTACTTGTATCTAAAATATTATAACAAAATTTTATCATTTTATTGTGGTTAGGGTGGTTAGACAGACACCTACTTCTTGTTTTTTTTGTCAAATTTAAGTACTACATTGAAATTTCAAATTTTCACCAAATAGATTTTTTTTAAAAAATATACCTAGTAGTTTAGAAACTATATTCAATTTGCTATAGATTCTATTCTTACATATTTTTGAAATAATATAGATAACTTATTCAAATTTTTATGTCAAGTTGCCTAACTCTGATTTTTCTAAATTTTTTGCCACTTAAGGGCCTGTTTTTTCCATTATGATCCTCCAGATACCTAGGGTGATCAAGTGATGTTGGATGAGTCTCAACAAGATACCCACTTGATGTATGGTAGAAGGCGGTCCTATGGTTTGCTTAAAAGAAACATCTTGCTTAGTATGGTTTGTCATATCTTCACAAGACTCTTTAGATTTTGAGATTTTGTTCTCTCCTTTATAGGAGGGTGGAAAATCTAACGAATTCAAATTATTAGTGTCTTGCGAGATGACATTGACATTAAGCAAATATTTTGTTGTTTGTTTCATATTGTGTAAAGTATTATGTTCAAGACCACTAGTGTTCAGGAGTTCAGGCTGGATGACTGTTAAGGATGATTTAGGAGTATGTCATGTGTGATTGTTGATGTTAAGTGAAGGATTAGCGATCTCTATCAAATGAAAATAATGAAGACCATGAGTGGTTTTTTTTGTTGTAGGTTCTATAGGGTTGTAGATTTCTTGTTCATGAGCACCACATCCTTTTCTACTATAGCCAAGTTGTTTCAAAAGCTCATACCCTTTTCCATAAAAAAATTTCTTTGCTTTTTGATCAGTTGGTGGTTGGTCGCGATTAAGTTCATCAAATTTTTTTGTGTTACAATTTGCTTCTATGGCTGAAGTGGTTGAGGCAGATGCTTTCAAAGGGTCATCTACCTTTTCATATCCCCTATTTGAATCTTTGTGTATGATCTTGTACTCACCCATGAAGTCATGTTCAAAATCCAAGGAACCCCAATCATCATCTAATAGCTTTGTTACTTGTTCAAGATGTTGTTGTTTGTCTTTTTGTTAAACAAGTTCCACTTGTGTGGTTGATGTTGATGTTTTTAAGGGATTGTCTTTGTTTTTCTCAAGTTGTAAGACACTATAAGGTTCAAAATCAGCATCAAGGGTTTATACTTTGTTGTTGTAGATGTATTTAATTTTTCGATGAAGAGTGGAAGGTACACCTTTCATTGCATGAATCGATGATCTACCTAAGATTAGATTACATGAAAAGTCATAAGGAATAATATGGATTGGTGTATTCAAAGTGGCCACTCCAACTGTATGAGGTATAATGATCACCTTGAGTGGCTTCTTTTTGACATTACCAAATCCCTTAATAGAGAAAGAATCAGGTTGAATGGTTTATTGATTAGTGCCAAGCCTATCGAGAAGGATTACTCTACACGCATTAAGGATAGAACCAGTATCTACAAGAACTCTCGTTATCCCATTTCATTTGTATTGTGCTATAATCATGAAAGCATCATTTTGTATTTGTACATCCAAAGAGGGGACTTCACTTCAGTGGAAAATAATTTCAGCATTCAATCCTTGAATTATACATGCTATGTCATGCGGTTGCACATTAGAAGAGATAGGAACTTGTTGTAAGGCTATTTGAAGCATAGTGTGATAGGTAGGTGAAGTCTAAAGAAGCTCCCAAAGGGAGATCTTTGTGGGAGTACTTTTAACTTTTTCAACAAGATCATACTCCCTAGGAGTTAATCAAGGAGGACTAGGCAAGATTGGATTAGGCAAAGGTAAAGAGGTTTGGTTTAGTTTTGGCCATGATAGATTGTTTCAAGTGCTATATGTATGAGCAATGGTATTATAACTTGATTGTTGCAAAAAATTATTCTGAGGTGGGTAGAGGGTGAATATAGGTTTGTGTTCAGTTTTTTTTGGTGAAGGGGGATAAACGACGAGTTTAGGTTGAATAATATTAACATCCCTTAGCAAATGAGAGTCTAGCATAGGCTCTTCATCTCCTTTCAGGGGCATAATATTATTATCAATGACATATTTTCCTTGCATGATGATATTACCACTAGAAGGAGAGTGTTTAGGAGAACAATAAGCGTCATGTTCTTGACATTTAAAGTTTGGTTCATCCAAAATAACTTCATCACAACTAAGGGATTTATTAATGGTTGAATGTGTTTTATTATTGATAGTGGTGAGATTACTGGAAGACTCTATTTGATCATTCATTGTCTCTAAGGTCTCATTATCTTGTTCCATAGTATCTACCTGAACCAACAATTTTGTTGTGTCTATAGACTTCTCTTGAACTCTTAGGATCTTTCACCTAAAAGGAGAAAGATAGAACCCCAAAATTGAAGTGGTTCACTCAAATAGAAGATTGTATGATGTGAGTATGACTAAATATAATAATGTAAATGCAACTAACTAATGAAATTGATTAACTATTGATGCAAAACCTATGAAATATGCAATGTTTGAAAACACAGTGAGATATGCAAAAAGCTTAAAAAATGAACAAAATGCAAATCAAACTAAATAGAAAACTATTTTTTAGAATGTGTGCACCTATAAAGCTAAATATGACTAGAAAATACTTTGGAAATCTAGAAAATCTAGCTTTTTTTGTTGACTGGGACTCATTCACCACCCTAGGTGAATTAGTCCTAGGATAGTGTTTTCTGCCGAGAAATTGATTTCTACAAACTATGTGTTGGGATCTGCATATAACTCAAAAATTCACTTCAAGAGGGACTCATTAACCATTCATGGTGAATCAAACCACCTTCAAATTTATGCATATTTAGATCTTTGTTCTGCACCTTAACACCTAAACAACACTTTTTGAAAGAAACTCGAGTCGGGATCTCAGAAAATTCTTGCAAAACAACTTAAAATTGGTTGTCTAATGGGGGTTTTGCTTGGTCAAACCCCTAGTTGGGTAATCAAACCTTGAATGGACAAAAATATGCATAAAACCCTATCCTTAAGTGTGTTAAAGACTAGGAAAGTCTAAAGTATGATAAAACCCTATTCTATGTGTGCTAGAATAAGATATGTAAATGTGGTTTGAATGATGCAAGACTTCAACCCTAGAAATCCTACAACACATCAAAAATAGAGAAAAAAGACATGCAAAATGGAATGTAAATGAAATGTAAACCTTAATCTGAAGATAGAGAGATAATGGAAGATGGAATCACTTTGAAAACAAGTCATTGGGTGTGATTTGATGGCTAGTTGCTTCTCCTCAACCTAGATTTCTCCATGATTCATAGGCATCCATCATCAACTCTTTGCATATTTGAATCTTGAATAAGGAATGAGCTTCAAGACCTGCAAAAAACCTAGTTTACTCCCCTAAAACTTCAACTTTTTCTAATGAAGCTTGTTGTGGAAGACTTGACTTTAGAATTTGTTTCGTAAAATGACTAAGAGATTGTAAAAAATGACTTAAAATGAGTATTTATAAGCATCAACAACTAATTTTCCTATTATTTAGATCTAAGAGGGCAACATCCACTAAAAAATTAAGTTGAATTAATTGAATTCCCGCTCAAAATAAAAGTTTCCCTCAAAAGGGACTCATTCTCCACCCTTGGTGAATGGGTCCCACCAAATGGGACTCATTTTCCCAAGGTGGCGAATGGGTCCCACTAGTTGTTTTTGAAGATGGGTTTTCATGATATGCATGAATTAAGTGTTTTTTGTCAAGATTTAAGTGATTTCTCAAGTGAAACGAGCCTCTATACCAAAAATAATGGGTCTTAGGGGCCTATAAATGCTATTTTGAAGGATGAATAATGTAGGGGTTCTCAAAAGTAGGTCCAATTAAGCAATAAATTATCTCTTTTCTCAAGATTTTCCAATTTTCTAGGTCACATTTAGCCCCCACTTTAGCACCCATATGACTCTATGTGCATATATAAGCTAAAGGACTCTAAACAATACACTTTATTGCATAAAAGGATACTCATTCAGAAGATGGGAGAATGAAGTCCCCAATGTAGTTATCTACAAAACCACAATATTAGAAACCACATCCTATAGCAAGAATTTGTTATTTGTCCAAAAATCCTTTTATCTAACTCAGAAGAATCTAATTCCAAGGTAGATGTATTCCCCCCTTAATTTTGCTTGATTTATAGAGGTGGAATCATTGTAGCAATCTAGCCACGTTAAATAAGGAACATCATATCGTAGGGAATTTCCAAGTACCATGTCATGTAATGATAGACAATTTATGATGTCAAGTGTGGAATTATGATTCCAACGCATCAAATGATGTCCAAAATGGAGTTCCCTAGCTCTTGTTATGGTGTTTTGAAGAAAATATACTTTATTAACTCTTAAGATAAAATAGCCCTAATTTAATGTATAAGAGTAAAAGTAAGGAAAGTAGGTGAAAAGAGGTAAAGGAAAGTAATTTTTCACTTACTATTATGTTTTACCTTCTTGTAGCTTGAGAGTGATGAGTGAGACGAGAAGATGCCGAGTAGATGGAGTATATGCCTTCTCGACTGCATGAGCTTCGAGAGCAGGTTGCACGCGACAAGTTGTACCATGAGGTGAGTCAATTCTAGAACTTTCGCTTTGTGATTTTTTAATAATTTAATAATTTTTAATGCATTTATAGGTTAATTTAGGATCTTGGAAAAAAATTCACAAAGTTTCCCCTTTTTTTGTGAAGTGTCCCATTTGTTTGTAAAGTGTCTTGTTTCCTTGCGAAGTGTCCCAAAAGGGTTCTAAAGTGTCTAGAGCCTTTGGGAAAGAACACTAGATAAAATTTAGCACACTTGCATGATGAATAATGTTAAAATTGAAGATATTAGATGAATTTGAAGATAATGATCGTGACAGTGGCTAGGAGGGAGACATATTAGCATTTTTAGAGATTTAGCCCTAGCATTGTCAGCAGTAGAGATAGAGAACTTGCAGGAAGTAGGTATCTATTGGGCATATCTAATGACACCTATGAGATACAATGATGCCATCCTTATGGCCCTATGTGAGTGCTAGGATACAGATGCTTGTACATTTTATCTTCCTATTGGGGAGATGACCATCACTCTAAAAAATGTACACTGTATCCTCTAAGTTCCTATTCAGAAGGAATAGGTATATTTCTAAGGGGATCGGTCTTCACACGAGAAGGTGGACATGCAATACTACTTGGATGGAATTGTTCATGATGAGCTTGTGAGAGTGCGAATCGAGCTTTCCATGCTTCTATATTTGTGAGCCCTTGTTATGCAACAAATTATGACGGATACAGTGCCTCTTGTTCTCAATACTGATGGATGAGCAACACACTTGGATGGAGGATGGGTACTCTTGATTTGAGAGATGCATGAGCACATGACAGTCTATGCTTGGGGATGTTGCATCCTAGCACACCTTTATTATGATCTTGGCTGATTTTTCTTTTGAGAGATCGACAGTATGGTGCACTGCACACTTCTAGAGGTGTGGTGCTTTGAGCATATTGCATGCACTAGAACTATTGGGTACCATTGTGCTATAGCTATAGGATATCTACAAGAATTTGACTATCCTCTATGATGCTTATGGCAATATGAAGTTCTAAATTTTTGGAGGGTGAGATTTGACTAGGTGGAGGAGGATGAGATCCTACGAAGACCTTATCTACTCACTCTACAATGGTCATAACCCATAGGATAGCTAAGGAGGATGTATATGGACAAGTTTTTAGCTGGATGGCATGACTATGTTGTATGGCCTTTCTATTATGGGAAAGTGATGTGATAGTTTGGGTAGGTGTAGAAACTACTAAGGGCATGCCCCTTCATTAGACAATTATTCTAGAGTGCTTGGAGGCCAGGTGATATTGTTTCACTTACTATAGATCATGTTCATGAGAGTGATTTAGATGATTTAGATCAAGAGTGACCACTAGTCGCCAACACTGATGATGTTGGTAGCACAAATGAGCATGAGGAGTGGTGGTCAGTGACACGACTAGCTCCTATATTTTCCATCGATTTCCCTATAGGTGATGAAGGGTCAATACCAAATGAGGGAGATGAGTTAGAAGACAGGGCCGAGGATGTATGATATAGGCTAGTAGATATATTTACTAATGTGATTGATGATGACTATAATTTAGAGGTTGATCCTAACTATGAGGACCAAGATGGAGGAGAGGAGGATGAGGATGAGGAGGATTACGAGGAGGATGATTATTACGAGGAGCCACCCTTGAGTGAGGATGATGAGGTAGCGATCGAGGATCAACACAAGCATGGGGAGGCTTCTCACACTCGTAGGACCAGATCACGTGTAGTAGCGATAGTAGACATCAACGGCCATACCCAGAGAGAGACTAGCACATCCTCCATGCCCCCCTAGAGATGATAAGGTTGATATTTTTGGAAAAACAAGGACAGATAACTGAGAGAGGGGGATGAATAATTTGTCTCAGAATATTTATACTTTTCAAACTTAACTTAACTTAATCTCAAATTTGATGAATCAACAATAAATCACAAACAATCAGCAGATCAGAAGCACAAAGAACGCCAAGATTTTTTTATGTGGAAACCATGTTAAGGGAAATACCACGGTGGATGGAAGTCCAAAATATTATACCCTGTTAAAAGTATAATGAAGAATAATGGGAATGCACATGCATTTAGGCACACTTCCTACAACTCACTACTCAAATACAAGAGGGCTCACTGCCAAAAGTAGACACACTGTCTTACAACAATTTAGATTAGATATGCAGTGTATGAACTAAGAAAATAGCTTCTACAAAAGCCTGATTATATTTTTGGTTAATCATAGAAACACTCCTTCACACTTCATTCAAACTTCTTCACACTCTACTCTACAACTGAATGATTAGGTCACTATTCACACACTTTCTCTTTTTCTGGCACTTCTTCCCTATGTAACTTTACACAAACAACCACTCTTATATATCCACAACATGGAAATACATTAACAACTTCATCAGTCAAAATAAAATATAAAACATATACACAATGTCGGCCCAAATTTACAAGTAAATTTTCAATGTGAATCAAACACCGTCAGCCACAACATAATGAAGAATTAAAACAATATCCTCAAGCATGCTAAAAATTCAAATTTTAATCTCCAAGGATCCAAAATACATTACAACCACCATGTCAACAAAGAACATAAAAACCTTAACACACAAGAGAGAAATCAGTGACCACGAGCACACCGATCAACACAGATGTGCAACAAAGATAGAGCATGATATAGAACCATCCACAAGCATCAAGAATCATCAGAGAAGCATTGGAAACAACTGAAATTATTAGAATCACATCAACTTCAATCAGGAACACTAATTGAAGCAACAAAAAAACTGTCAAAACACAACTGTTCATAACATGATTAAATCTTCACATGGACCTTTGAAACTTCTGGTTGATAAACTAGATATACTCAGCAATAAACCCTTTAGTCCAAAATGATTGATCATCGACGTACTGAGCAAGACACCTTCATGACCTTCATTGTTCCACTATCAACCTGCAACTCTTTCTTTAGCAGTTTTCTCAATATCCTCGACATATACAACCTACAATACATTAATGCTAAAAGTGTTCACATCAATGACAACCACAACATCCAAAAATCTCCTCCTTTGGCATTGATGTCAACACATGATGTGAAAACACCATCAACACAACTCTCAATTAACAATTACTCCCCCTTAGATTCTGACTCTTCTCCTCATGTTATTTTTCACATTGCTCTTCTCCCCCTTCTACATCAATGGAAAAGATAAGCATTATCTTTCCACATACAAGAACTCAACCACATATCTGCACATCTGACTACTCCCCCTGAGTAGAAGCCATGGAAACATCAATCCAGATCAGAATATAGCTATGAAGCACATGGATTGATGCAATTAAATTTATCTCTAGTTCTTATCAAGAGGGGTAATCACCCCTAGCATCCCTCTGAGATACTCAAAAGTATCCTTTGGCAACGACTTGGTGAAAATTTCTGCAATATTTTCTTCAGTAGGCACATACTCCAGTCTAACTTCTTTCTCACTCACTTTCTCCCTCAAGAACTAAAACTTGATTGATATATGCTTGGTCTTAGAGTGTAGCACTGGATTCTTCGATATGTTTATTGCACTTGAGTTGTCATAGTATATGACAATAGGCTCATCATATACTACTCTAATATCTTTCAGCATTTTTTTCAACCACAACACTTGAGTACAATTATTTGTAGTATAAATATACTCTGCCTCAGTAGTAGATAGGGAAATGGAATTATGACTTTTACTCAACTAGGACACCAGCTTCTTCCCTAGGAAGAAGGCACCACCACTAGTGTTTTTCATGTCATCTACATCTCCTACCCAATCTGCATCAGTATAGGGACTCAAGATAAGATCGTCATCTTTAGGATACCAAAGCCAAAAATCAACTGTTCCTTTCAGGTATCTAAAAATTCTCTTTATAGTAGTCACATGAGATTCTTTTGCATCAACTTGATATCTAGCAACTATACACACAAAATTCATGATTTATGGACTAGTCTAAGTTAATTAGAGCAATCCACCAATCATTGACTTGTATCTTGTTTGATTTTCCTTAGGAGAATCATCATTCTGTGTTAACATGCATCTAGTTACCATGGTTGTACCAATAGAATTTGAGTCTTCTATGCCAAAATTATTCAAAAACTCTCACATATTTGAACTAAGATATGAAAATCACATTGTCTAACTAAGTAACTTACAATCCCAAAAATAACTTCATCTCTCCAATCATACTCATTTCAAATTCACTTTTCATTTCATCAGAAAACTTCATACATAGATCATCATCACCTCCAAAAATAATGTCATCAACAAAGACTTCAATAACCAACTCTTTATCATGATCCAAATTAAAATACAAGTTGTTGTCAGTAGTACCTTTATTAAATCCAAGCTTTAGTAAGTATTTATCTAGTCTAGTATACCAGGCTCTGGGGGATTTCTTGAGTCCATACAGAGCTTTCTTAAATAAAAAAACCATGTCTTGCTTATTAGATAGTTGAAATCCATCTGGTTGTTCAACATATACCTCTTCTTCTAACTCACAATTTAGAAAGGCTGAATTCACATCCATTTGATAGACTGTGTAGTTCTTATATGCAACATAAGCAAGAAATAATCTTACAGCTTCAATTCTGGCAACAGGGGAAATGGTTTCTTCAAAATTAATACCTTCCATTTGTGAATACCCTTTACATACCAGTCTTTCTTTATTCTAAACCACTTCACCTTGTTCATTCAGCTTATTCTGAAAGACCCATTTAGTACCAATCACATTTTTATCTTTAGGTATGGGAACAAGAATCCATGTATCATTAGTTTCAATCTGCATCAGTTCTTCCTTCATAGCTTCCATCCAGTGTTCATCATTACAAGCTTCATTGACATTGTTAGGATCAGTCTTGGAAATCACATAATACTCTTCTGCAATCCTTCTTCTAGTCTGCACACTTTTATTCTTATCTCCTATAATTTGATCTTCAGAATGACTTAGCTTTACATACCTCAAAATTTTAGGATTCTCTCACACTTTTGGTTCTTATGTTCTTTCTTTTGCACTTCCACTTGTCTCTCCTTCCTGAATTTCTTGATTTACCCAAATAATATGAACTTGATTCTATTTTTGAGCATTCTTCCCTTTGTCTATACTATCTTGTTGGTCATCTAAATCATATCCACAATATCTAGATGATCTAGCAGATTCCCCATCAAATTTTACATTTTCACTTTCAACCATTTTTCTCAATCTTCTATTATAGCATTGGTAAGTCTTTATTTTAGTAGAGTAACCTAGAAATATTCCTTCATCGCTCCTTACATCAAACTTGCCAATTTCCTCATCTATCTTAATATAAGACTTGCTTCCAAAGATCTTGAAATATTTAACAGTAGGCTTATAACCAAACCACAACTCAAAAGGAGTCTTACTACAAATACCATTGACATTTACCCAGTTTAGAGTGTACACAGTAGCTCTTACAACTTCTCTCCAATAGATGTGAGGCACATCTCCTTCCAACATCATTGTTCTAGCGATATCTAGAGTTTTTTTTTCTTTCTCTCTACAACTTCATTTTGTTGAGGGGTTTGGGGAGCAGATAATTGTCTTTTGATTCCATGCTCTTCACATAAAGAATTGAACTCCTGGGAGGTGAAATCACCACCTCTGTCTGACCTTAGGCATTTGATCTTCAAACCTGTCTCATTCTCCGCTATAGCTTTGAAACTTTTGAACTTCTCTAATGCTTCACATTTTTCTCTTAAGAAAGCAACCCATATCATCTTAGAGTAATCATCAATAAGAAGCATAAAGTACCTTTCTCCTTGTAGACTTCTGATTCTGGAGGGACCACATAGATCAGTGTGCAATAGATCCAGTG
This sequence comes from Sequoia sempervirens, assembly GCA_007258455.2. Lineage (NCBI taxonomy): Eukaryota > Viridiplantae > Streptophyta > Pinopsida > Cupressales > Cupressaceae > Sequoia > Sequoia sempervirens. Next base: position 644,441,759 of record VDFB02193867.1, on the reverse strand, counting down.
CTCCATTAGAATGATGCTATTTTCTCTAAAAATAAACACTAGTATGTTTTCCCATCTGACATTCCTTGCATATTGTGTTAGTAGGCTTCACTAACTTAGGTAGATCTCTTACTACTTGAGTGGAGCTCACCTTGAAAATGTTATCAAAATTCACATGACACAGCCTCCTATGCTATAACCAACTTTCGTCTACTTGAGAAATTAAACAACTTTCATTAGCAACACTCAGGAAAAAAATATTACCTCTAGGTATATGCAAGATCATGATGGACCAAAAAGTAGCAATATTATGGGTATGTGTAGGGTATGTGGCTGATGACTTTTTTTTTTACCCAAAATTGATGAAACGAAAAGGGTATTTAAAGGAGATTCTCAACTTTGCACCAATATAAATTATTCTTTACTTTGAATTTGATAAATAATTATTATTCATTTTCTCTTTGAATTACGAGTAAAGTCCTGATTGATAGGCTAATTGAAAAATATCTATAGCTTCCAAATAGTATCACATTTTTTGAATTTGAAACATGCATCAAATTCTATGCTTTGCATACTATAGGATTAATAAAATAAAAAATGAATTTCATGAAGTTTTGGCCTAGTTAAGGTGGTCAGACATATGAGTTTTTATATTTTTTAAAAGTTGTAATAAAAAAATCATAATTAATTATTTAGTTGGAAAAAAATTACAAAAAATATGTATCACATTTAGACATGAGTCCTCTACTTATATCTAAAATATTATAAAAATATATTATCATTTTATTGTGGTTAGGGTGGTTAGACAGACACCTACTTAATTTTTCCCTGAAATTTAAGTACTACTACATTGAAATTTCAAATTTTCACCAAATATATTTTTTCTTTTTAAAATAAACCTAGTAGTTTAGAAACTACATTCAATTTTCTATAGATTCTATTCTTACATATTTTTGAAATAATATAGATAACTTATTAAAAAAATTACGTCAAGTTGCCTAACTCTGATTTTTCTGATTTTTTTACCACTTAAGGGCATGTTTTTTCCATGATGATCCTGCACATGGCCCTCTTTTCTTTGTACCTAAAGTAATTACATTTCCAAAGCTTCCATGTATCCTACATCTTCCATCTTTGAACTAGAGATTGTAACCCTTGTCCACCATCTGTCCAACAATCAACAAGTTATGCTTCAAGCCTTAAACATAAAGGACATCATTAGTGTTATGTTTACCACCAAGACAAATAGATCCTCTACCATATTTCTCTAGACTTACAAATTTTATTTTTTCACCAGTCATATGATGTGAACATCCATTTTCAATAACCCACTCATCCTTTTCTTCAATTCGGGCTACAAGTGATTTCTCAACTTTAGCAGATTCAGTAGCCACTTGACCATTTTCCTTGATAGCAATGAAAACCCATTCATCTTCATTTCCATTTTCTTTATCAAATTCTTCATCAGTCACACCTTCTTTAGGATAATAGCATTTCTTTTGAAATCTTGGTTTTTTAGGCTTATACCTAGGAACTCTTTCTTGACACCTTGAAGCAAAATTACCTATTTTACTGCAAGAGAAACATTTAATAGGAAAATTTCCTTTATACTTACCTTGTCCTCTGCCTTCTTCTTCACAATCAGTGCTTCCAACTCTTCTACCTCTCTTTCTTCATCTTCAAGTTGTTTCATCTCTTCCTCATACTCGAATGTCTTTCTATAACTTTCTCCTAGATCATATCTTTGTTTGCTTCTTCTAGATACAAAGGCCTTAAATGCAGATTTAGTCTTGGGGGCAGAATCACCAAATTCACTCAATTCAAAGGCAACAAGTTTACCAATCAGCATATCTCTTGTCACATTTGTTACTCTTCTGAGATCTTCAATAGCACAAGCCTTTGATTTGTAAAAGGGAGGAAATGATTTGAGCACTTTAGCTACAATTTCTTATTCATCTAGGGTACAACCAACACATCTAATACCCATCACAAGTTCATTTACTCTTTGCATCAAAGAAGAAATATTTTCATCTTCACCATCTTCAAATTTTCATACTTTCCTTTCAAAATTTGTAGCTTAGTGACCTTCACAAGTACATCTCCTTCATACCAAGTCTCCAGATTCTTTCAAATCTCATGAGCTATATTCAGATCCATCACATTTTTCATTTCCAAATCTGTCACACCATTCAAAAAAGCTTCAATAGCCCTAATGTTAATCTCAACCTCTTTAATCTCATCAAAAGTGGAAGGACCATATTGAGGAATAACATATTTGTTCTTTGTAATCTTCTAGAAGGGTTCACCAATACACCTCAAATGATACTCCATTCTGGCTTTCCACATCTAGAGTAGTTTGTTCCATCAAATCTAGGATTGTCCTTCATGTATGATGCCATCTTAGATAACCTCAAGCTTTTGAAATTCTTTAATGGAACTTGCTCTGATACTAATTGTTCAAAAAACAAGGACAAAAACTTGAGAGGGTGGGGTGAATCAGTTGTCTCAGAATATTTAAACTTTTCAAACTTAACTTAACCTTAGATCTGATGAATGAACAATAAACCACAAACAATCAGTACATCAGAAACACAAAGAACACCAAGATTTTTTACAGGGAAATCCTACTAAGGGAAAAACCACGGTGGTTGTCAGTCCACAATATTATACCCTATTAAAAGTATAATGGAAATGCACATTCATTTAGGCACACTACCTATAGCTCACCGCTCAAATACAAGAGGGCTCATTTCCCAAAGAAGACACACTATCTTACAAAAATTCAAATTAGATCCACAAGGTATGAACTAAGAAAATAGCTTCTATAAAAGATTGATTATAGTTCCAGTTAAGCACATAAACACTCCTTCACACTTCACTCAAACTTCTTCACACTCTGCTCTACAATCGAATGATTAGGTCACCATTTTCACACTTTCTCTTTCTCTGGCACTTCTTCGCTACGTAAATTTGCACAAAATACCACTCTTATATATCCACAACATGGAATTACATCAACAACTTCATCTAGAAACAAAATTAAATATAAAAAATATACATAATGTCGACCAAAAGTTACAAGTAAATTTTCAATGTGAATCAAACACCATCGGCCACAACATAATGAAGACTTAAAACAATATCATCCAGCTTTCCAAACATTGAAATTTTAATCTCCAAGGATCCACAATACATTACAATCACCATGTTGGCCAAGAACATAAAAACCCAAACACACAAGAGAAAAATCACCGACCACAAGCACACTGATCAATGTGGACATGCAACATAGATAGAGCATGATCTAGAATCATCCACAAGCATCAAGAATCATCCGAGAAGCATCCAAAATAACTAAAATTACTAGAATCACATCAAATTTAATCAAAAACACTAACCAAAGCCACAAAAAAACTATCAGAACACAATTGTTCATAACACAATTAAATCTTAACACGAACCTCTGAAACTTTCAGTGGATAAACTAGATACACTCAACAATAAACCCTTTAGTCCACAACAACTGATCTTCAACATACTAATCAAGACACCTTCATGACCTTCATTGTTCCACTGTCAACCTGTAAATCTTTCTTTAACAATTTTCTCAATATTCTTGACATATATAACCTACAATACATGAATCCTAATAGTGTTGACATCAACGAAAACCACATATGAACAACACAACCACAACATCCAACAAATCTTACTCATTCGACTGGAGACATAGGTGATGATATTTGATTTTATGCATGTACTTTAGTATGATTTTGTACTTGTATCTTGCAAGAGTGATGAGAGACTAGTGAGAGTTTTATCATCAAGCTGCCACAGAGATAGTTCATGTATCCATCGACAAGGAGGAGATGGATCCTAACTACATGCCCCCACATATCATGGAGGAGGAGCCAAAGTCACTCAAACCTTTCGCAAGGTTATGGGAAAGGTACGAGACTATGAGGAGATGACTCCATCGAGCTGAGAGTGTAGGACAGTCATCATATACCTCAATAGAGGTTGAGAGACTCCATGCAGAGCTAGCATATGTATGATCAAAGAGAGATCAAATGGAAAAGGATTAGCTTGTAGCTCTTGGCCGAGTACAGGGTTTGGAGTATGCACTCAGAGTTCATATCTTATGATCATGATCACACACGACCATCTCATAATGACCAAGGACCAGATCATGAGGGCTAGAGCCTAAGGAGTCTAACTCACATAGACCTTGTTGATTTTGTATATGATATTGAGATGTACATAAAATATTTTGAGATATATATATACATGCGCATTTCATTTTATTATAATTTTTCTTTATGTGTTTTGAATGTTAAATAGTAATGTGATTAATTAAACAACTCATGGTAAAAGTATTTAATTAATGTATGCATGATTTAATGTGATTAATGTGATCTAATGTAAAACGTATTTTAGTTTCACCTTTACATATAACATCGTTAATTTGAAGAGAATATGTTAATTTAGATACACCTATAACTCATATAAGGATCTAACTTAACATAACAAGAAGGTGAATAATATGAAAGCTAAAGTAATTATAAAAGTAACTTAAATAATTACCTTAGTGTTCAAGAAAAACACAAGATCAGTTGTCAAGAATGAAGCAATGTGAAATTTATCTAGAATGTGACCAAATAACTTAGGAAAAATTGCTTTAAAAATCATACTATTCAAAGAGATTAGAGGTAATACTGATGAAAATGTGCAACATTGATAGGTTCTTTAAGGGGTGTTTTGTCAAGTCATATTTAAATATAAGCACCAAACCCATAACTGGTATCAATTATGTAAGGTCCTAACTAGTTAGGGCTAAATTTATCCTTATCTTCAATGTCAACATTAGGAATACATTGGTTGTCATAAAGAATAAAATCACCCTTATGAAACATTCGAGGAATGAAATGAGTGTTATGTTTTCATTGTAATTGCTTAATGTAATCTTGGAGATGCTCAACAATGTTAATTCACTCTTCATCAAGAATTTCAAGTTGGTGCAATTGTTGGTCTTTATAAGTGGCATCATCAATAAGGTCTTGAAGAGAAATTCGTAGCATAGGAATTTCTAACTCCAAGGGCATGATCGCATCAGTGCCATAAACAAGGTTATAGGGTGTAGTTCCCATAGATAATCTAACACTCTTTCGATAAGCCCAAACCACATAATGTAATTGTGTATTCCAATCCTTGTGACGTTTTTTAATAGTTTTCTTTAAGATTTGTTCTAAAATCTTATTAGTTCTTTCAGCTTGTCCACTAGATTGCAGATAATATGGTGTATAAAATTGATGTTGAATGTTGAATGTTTCAAGAAATTTCTTTGCTTTGTTATTATTAAATGGGGTTCCATTGTCTAAAACAATAGTGGAAGGAGGTCCAAAATGAGAAATTTTGTTTTCCAATATGAAATGACAAATTACTTCATCATTTGTAGATTGAAGAGGAATAGCTTCCAATGATTTTGTGAAGTAGTATCTTGTGGTTATGATAAATTTATGTCCAACAGAAGAGGGTGGTGAAATGTTTCCAATAAGATCTAGTCCTCATACAGAAAATGGCCAAATGGGAATTTGGGGATGGAGCTCAAAAGTAGGAGCATTAATCAAATTTCTATGTTCTTGACATTTGTGACATTGTTTAACATAAGCAAAGTAGTCTTTTTCCATATATCTCCAATAATATCCCATATGAATAAGTTTATGCACTAATAATCCTCCTCAAAAATGACCTCCATAGCCACCAGCATGAGCCTGCTCAAGGGCTATAGGGATTTTAGAATCCTTAGACACTTGAGTAAGAGACAATTGAAAGATCTTCTATACAATACATTGGCGAGGATCACGTATTTGGCTGCAAGTTTGTCTAAAAAAAATTGAGTTTTTTTCATTATGGGCTTGGGAATTATACCATCTTTTAAATAATTGTATATTTTTTTGTACCATTCTCGTGAGTTATCTTGAGTTATAGTTAAAATTTCTTTGAAGTGAGTGTCAATTGAAGGTTTCATGATGGGGTGAATAACAAAGGTGAAGTCTATTGAAGGATCGTATGGGGATATAAGAGAGGTTTCACTTGCCATCGCATCCACATGTTGATTATCTTTTCATGGGATGTTGAATGATTCAAACTTCTCTAATAATTTTGTTGTAAGATCCTTGTATTTCGATAACTTGTCATGTTTAGTTTGATATGTCCAAATTATTTCCTTGATTACTAATTGCAAATAACCAAATATATTGATATGTTTAGCATTCATGGTTAAAGCAGCTTGCAATCCGGCGATTAATGCCTCATACTCAGCTATGTTATTTGTACATAGGAAATTTAAGTGATAGGAAAATGGAATAGGCTTTCCATCGAGCAAAATTAATAATAGTCCAACACCAGAACTTGTTCAACATTTGCATCCATTGAAATGCAATTCTCATGTTTTAACATCAGTGGTTAAGAAACTATCATTAGGAAAGGAGTCATGATTCGGTAAAGTGACATGAGAAGGGGCATCACCTAAGTGATTGGTTAAGGCTTATCCTTTCATTGCTTTTTGGGAAACAAACTTAAGATCAAACTCAGTTAATAACATCACCCACTTAGCTAAGCGACTAGATAAGTTGGTTTTATTAAAATGATATTTAAGGGGATCAAATTTTGTCATGACTTGTATTTCAACATTTAGTAAATAATGTCCCAACTTACTAGTAGCAAATACAAGAGCCAAACATTTTTTTTTGATTGGAGAATATTGAGGTTCATAATCAATTAAGGTTTGACTAATCTAATAAAAAGGATGTTATTTTCCATGATCATCTTGTTGAGCCAACAATGCAGCAAGAGCATGGGATGATGCGGCTATGTACAAGATAAACGGTTTTCTTGGCATGATAGGTTGTAAAACATGTGGAGTTGCAAGGTATTCCATTAAACTCTCAAAATCTTGTTTACAATCCCCGTTCCAATCAAAAGGCACATCATTTTTGAGGAGATGCGTGAAGGGTAATGTGAAATCGACTAAAGATGTGACAAAATGATGGATAGCTTGAATTTAGGCTTGTAACATTCATAATTGAGAAATGTACTTGGGAGGTGGCATGTTAATAATGGCATCAATTTTCTTTGTTTCCACCTCAATGCCTCTATGATATATGAAAAACCCAAAAAATTTACTACTATCTACGCTAAAGACACAGTTTTTTGGATTTAATCGCATATTATATTTTAAATATTCATTCAAAGATTTTTCAAAGAACATTTACATTGTCTTATCGCATTAAGGATTTAGAAAGGATGTCATTGACATAATCTTCCAAAATTCTATGTATGTAATCATGGAATATCAAGGTCATTGCTCATTGATAAGTTGCACCAACATTCTTTAAACCGAAGGGCATTATGACCCAACAAAACATTCCCCAAAAAGTTGTAAATATCGTTTTGTATTGATCTTGAGGATTAATAAGGATTTCATTATAACTAGAAAATCCACCCATGAATGACAACAAGGAATGTACAGTAGTGGAATCCACGATCATGTCAATATTAGAAAGTGGAAAGTCATCTTTTATAGAAGCTTTGTTCAGGTCATGAAAATTTGTACATACCCTAAAATAGTTATCATGTTTAGCAATGGCGACAATGTTTGAAATCCAAGTAGAATAATCAATAGGTTGAATGAATCCTACATCAAGGAGTTTTTCAAGCTCTGCTTTAACATGCAAAGCTACATTAGGGTGCATTTTTCTTATCTTTTGGCGAACAGGTTTAGCATTTTCACCGAGAATGATGTTATGTGTCACAATTTTTGGGTCAATTCCTGGCATATCAGAATATTTCCATGAATTTTTTTTAGGAAAATCATGAAGTAAGGTTGTAGTGTCCTCTTGTTCTTCATCATCAGGGCACTTCCCAATATTAATAACTTTTTCTTTATCATCGATGTCCATTGGCACATCAATTGTATCTCCTAAAGGGAGTGCATTAGATTTAGGAACTTCAGAATCATATGGTTCTTGAATGATATCACTATCTTTTTGCTTGGTAACTATCATAGCACAAGTAACCCATTTCATGGGAGTAGCAGAGGATGTGTTATCATAAACTCCTAACATTTGTTTCAAAGTTTCATCACTATCAACATACTGCCATGATGGTGACAAGTTCATATCAAGAAATTGAGTATGTTTTATTGTGATTTTGTGTTTTGGTTGACATGTAATAGTGTTGATGTTCAAAAGATGATCATTGAGTAGCTTTAATCATCTTAAAAAAAGAACAGCATAATCCAATTTTTGTCTCTTGTGTATTAGGTTCTATAGGGATACGAATTCCTTGTTCATTCTTTCCACATCCTTTTCCATTATATCCTAATTGTTTCATAAGTTCAAAACCTTTTCCATAAATTCTTTCCATTTCTTTAAGATTAGGCAGAGATTAATAATATATCTCATCAAAATTTGTTGTCTATGTTGTATTTTCTTCCAAAGTAGAGGAGATAGATGTTGGGAAGATTGTTTGAAATTTTGAGTGGACATGATGGTTGGTTGTTCTTGTTTGTCATATTTATTTTGTGTGATGATGTATTTTCCCATAAATGAAGGTGTGAATTCTTTGGATCCCCAATCATCACCAAATAATTTAGACACTGATTCCTCTTTTTTTTTTCAATTTCCAGAGGATCTATAATAGATATTGGAATTAATGTTTTGAAAGGACCTGTAGCTCCTGTTTCATGCTACAAGAAACTTTTAGGCTCGAGGCCTATTTCAACTTGATAAATTTTGTTGTTATAGATATATTTTATTACATGATGAAGGTTTGAAGGAATTTCATTCATATCTTGAATCCATGGTCTACCTAAAAGAATATTATATGAAATATCGTAAGGAATGACATCAATAGGAGTTTGCAAAGTAGACACCCCAACTATAATAAGTAAAGTGATTATACTGAGTGGTTGATTTGTTGTATTCTCAAATCCTCATATGGATATAGAATCAGGTATTATTTGTGACTTTTCAACATGCAATTGATCAAGGAGATTAACACTACACACATTAAGGGCAGTACCATTATCGATAAGGGTTATTTTGATACCTATTCGATTGAATTGAGCAATTATCATAAAGGATTCATTTTATTTTTGCAACTCTAAAGGAGGGATTTCATGTTGATGGAAATCAATTTCAAGATTAATTTGATTCATTCCATGTATTAAAGCTTCCACATCATTTAGAGTTCTACTAGGAGGAACTACACTTTGTTGTAATGTTGTTTGAAGAATAGTGTGATAGTTTGGTGAATTCTAAAGTAAATCCCAAAGGGAAATATTTGTAGGAGTAATTTTTTAATTTTTCAACAAGATAATACTCCTTTGTGTGTGAGGGAAATCAAGGAGCACTAGGTGGATTAGGTAAAGGTAAAGAGGGTGGGGTTGGTTGTTGTGGTTGCAGATTGTTTTGGGTGTTATATGTGTGAGCAACAATAACATTACTAGATTGTTGCAACACATCAGTTTTAGGTGGGTAAGAAGTGAACTTATGTTTATTGGAAGAATGAATTTTGTGTGAGGGTTGGTAAAGAATGAGTTGAGGTTGAATCACATTAACATCCATAGTTTTAGATTGCTCACAACAAACCCTAGTGGATGACTTGAGTGATATGAAGTCTTGGAGGGGCTTATCTAACAATTCAAAATTATCTTAACTAAAAGGTTTGATGGGTATGTTATCCTCAAATGATTAAATATTTTTAGGGTAAATGTTAGAGGTGTTAATGTTTGTGGTTGTAGTTTGGTAACAAAAAACATTAGTGGATGACTTAGGGGAGATGAAGTCTTGAAGGAATTCATCTAACAAGCCAAGGTCATCACTACTAAAAGGTTTGAGGGATAGGTTATCAACAGTCATTTTAGGTTTCTCATGGAAAGCTTTAGAGGATGAAGTGAGTGAGAAAAAGTCCTGAGAGACTCCATCTAACTTGTCTACATCATCACTACTAAGAGGCTTGGATGACATGGTATTTCTAAATTGAATCATTTGGTTTGAATAATGCAAGACTTCAACCCTAGAAATCCTACAATACATCAAAAATAGAGACAAAAGACATGCAAATGGAATGTAAACCTTAATATGAAGACAAAGAGAGAATGGAAGATGTTATCACTTTGAAAATAAGTCTTTAGGTGTGATTTGATGGCTAGTTGCATCTCCTCAACCTAGATTTCTCCATGATTCACCATAGGCATCCATCATCAACTCTTTGCAATGTTGAATCTTAAATAAAGAATGAGCTTCAAAACCTTAAAAACCCCTAGTTAGCTGCCCTAAAACTTCAACTTTTTCTAATGAATCTTGTTGTGGAAGACTTGAATTTAGAATTTATTTTGTAAAATGACTAAGAGATTGTGAAAAATGGCTTAAAATAAGTATTTATAAGCATCAACACCTAATTTTCCAATTATTTATACCTAATAGGCTGACATCCACTGAAAAATTAAGTTGAATTAATTGAATTCCCACTCAAAATTGAAATTTCCCTCAAAAGGGACTTTTTTTTAGAATTTTTTAAAAAAATTGAGTCAGTTTGATGTATTCTGAGTGCTATGATATAGACCTAAATTAAAAATGTAGAATTTCAGAAAATTTAAATGAATTTAGATTTAACAATGCAACCTAAATGCACTTTTTATGAATGCAAAATTTGAAACCTAGCATGTCAATTAAGTAATGCAAACCCTAATGAAAATTCAACGCAAGGCTAAATCTATGATGAAGGAGTCCAAATCAAAAAACTAAAGTATTTGAAAAGCAGCTTCACCAATATTAACCATAAAATTTAGAGTGTAGGGATGTTATGTCTCTTTGCTCTATTAGGTTCTTTCACCTAAAGGAAAGAGATAGATCCCACACAACAAGATCTAGGTAGTTCACTCAATCTAAGATATGTATGATATAATTATGACTAAATGAAATGATCTAAATGCAGCTAATTGATAAAATGGATTGATTATTAATGCAAAACCAATGAAATGTAGATTGTTTGAAAACATACTGTGTAATGCAAAAAAACCTAGAAGTTAAGGTAAACTACAACAAAATTGGATGAAATTGAAGAGGTACACCTTTAAAATTGATAAAGAAAAGAAATAACATCTAGAACATTGTTGATCCTAATTTTTAGGCCTGATGGGACTCATTCACCATTCTAGACGAATTAGTCCCAGATCTATGAAACTGTTTTAGAACACGTTTCAGACAAATGGGTGTCTAAAAATGTAGAAAACCAAAATAAATCCTGGAAGTGGGACTCATTTGCCACCCATGGTGAATGAGTCCACTTTGAATTTTTGAAGATTCAAAGGTGGGAACAGGAGCTTTTGGTTTGCACTTTCTACTTCTCCAGGTGTTTGGTTCTCAAACTGTCGAATTCAAGTTTGAAAATGCTTGTTGATATTTTTCCTTATCCAATGAGGAGATGACTTGAAAAACTTTGCAATGCAATATTCAATGATTTCTAAGCCTCCAAAATGTTGAAATCTTCAAACACACAAGACAAGAAAGAGAAATGTTGGATGTTTTGGCATGGGGGTTTGCCTTGGTCAAACCCCTTTTAGGTAATTAAACCAAAATAGAGAAAGAATGTAATGAAACATGTAATAATGGAGTTTATTACTTTTCCATGATGATTGACCTAGAATTTCTACAATAGAACATGAATAATATGCCCTTGAATGTCTAAAAATTACTATATTAATGACTTGGAATGATGAAACCCTAACTTACTTGACTTGAGATGGAAGAATGATGGATGGATAATGAAGAATGGTTATGATTTAGGGTTTAGAGGCTTGATTTTATAGGAAAAATTCCTAATTCTCCCATTAATTGAATCCCCAAGGTGCACATGAAGAAAAATTAAACTTGAAACCTAATTTTTCTCGGTCAAAAGTAAAAAATGGTCCAAATGGGACTCATTCGCCACCTTAGGTGAATCATTCCCACCTGGCAGGTTCTCATTCACCACCTTGGGCTAATCGGTCCCACCTAACAGGGACTCATTCATTACCTTGGGTAAATCAGTCCCACTTGGCAGGGTCTTATTCACCACAAATGGCGAATTAGTCCCAGACGAGCCCATTTCCTTGGTGGATTCTTAAGAGATGAGAAAATAAATTTTATATGTTGTCTAAGTCAGTTATTTCATCAAATATTACCTTGGGATGTACAATATGGGGTAATAGGGGCCTATTAATGATAATGTAAAGTTAAATTAGGGCTTGCGACATAGAATTCAATGTGAAAGTGTGATTAAATACACTTTACAACATTGAAATGAGGTCCACGTAGCCTAGGAAGGCACAATGTACAATGTGAATGTGCAAGACATATTAGAACACTATAATAACATTAAGTTCAATCCAAAAACCTTCTAGATTAGTGTGATAATTCTATTAAACATATTTTATAATATTGCGTTAAGGGAGAGTGGGTTTATTAAGTCTAGACAAGCATGGAAGTCTTTTACAACACTTTGCAAAACCTTTACAAGACATCATTAAATGTAGTTTATTTAGTTTTCAAGGTTCAAAGACCTAATGTGGATTTGGGAAACACCTCACAACACCAAATCAAGGCCTCATTAAGTCCAATTTGTCATCAATTATTCCCCAAATCAATCAAGTTTCCTTTTTGCTACGATAAATCCACTAAATTAGTGGACTCAATCTTTTGTCTTTGCAATGATGGCTTTCTAGGTGGTATTTCACTAGGTGGTGGGGAATAAATATTTAAAATTTTAGGATCTACTAGCCTTGTTGGAGATGGGGGTGGTATTTTTGGCATAGGAGAAGGAGGCTTGTGCTCCTCTTGCTGAGTGGGAACATAGGTTTCATTAGATTTCTTTTTCTTACTCTTTCTCCTTATAAAGAACTTTATTTTTGGTTCCTCGGCGGCTTGTGATGTAGACTCTTCACCTATAGAAGGGATTCCTTCTCCACTCTATTCTTCTGCAATTGTAGCCTTCCCTTTATCTTTACTAATTACCCCTTTAGTTTCAAGGTAGCCTTCTATTGAATCAAAATTCTTTGTTACGTACTCCACCTTTTGTATTATATCCTTAGCCTCTAGGAGGACCTTGATATCATGTTCTTCCTGCTTTATTTTCCTTTGAATATTATTGAATGTGATCCACCTTGATAACCCCTTTTCCTATTCCAAAGTGTTTGATATATTTCTTATTACATCTTCTGGATACTGGAAAATGTAGACATATTTGTAGCTCTTGTTTCTCTCATTCAACCAAGCCATAAAACCTTTAGGATCATATCTGGTCCTCTCAACTATCCTCTACATGTGATATGTTTTTGAAAAGGAAAAAATAGGTTTTACAGGGACCTGAAACCACAAAGTTTAAACATACAAAGATAGAGCAAAAAAAGTCCAAACAAACAGACATCTGTCCCAAAAAGGAAACGACAACAAAAAAGAGACAACAAGGTCCAAAAAGCTAGAGACGACCACAACAGCACTACTCCAAGATGTTCATCAGCTCCTCAGCTTCCTTTTCAACTTCACTCATATCCTATAATCCCTGATTGAGGATTTGAACAGTACGTGGAGAAGCAGGGGCCTTCCTCTTCGTGTTAGCCCGAGTGCGAGTTGAAATCCCTTCAACAACAGCTCTGCTACAACCTTTGTCCGCATCCAAGTCCACGACCAGCGAGCCCTTTTGATTTTTTTCCAACTTTTCCACCATAGAATTAATGATAATGGTGTTGTGCCTGGCAATTTTATGATTATGTGCCACAGTGGCCTTGATATTTTGGCCTATCTTGGACATATTGCTCTCCAGCCTAGTCAATCTTTCCTCCTGCAACTGTTGTCTTTTGTCCGTTAAGGGGGTGTCCTGTCCATCATTCTCATTATGGCTCCAACTTACCTCCTACTCCAACTCCATGACTCTATTGCTAAGATCTCTATTACGGCCACTCAAATCACAAACTTCCTTCTGGGCCCACTTAAGAACAGTGAAAAAGCCATCAGCACTTTTTTCCGCCACACTCATTATGTCCTCAGGCCTAATGTTATTCGGGGAAAAATTAATTTCATCCTGATTTGGGGATCTTTTAGGGGCATTCACAAATCTTCCAAATGCAACGACACTAGGGACCAACTCTTTACTGGCCATAGGTTTTTCAGAATGAATTTCCAGAGAATTCCCAGAGTATGAAACCAATTTTGTAACCGAGGTTCCTTTAAACCTAGAGACCAAACCCAGGGTAGGGAAACTAGGAAAAGGTTGGGGATTAACACAAGACGACGGAGTAGAACCTAGGGTAGGGCAACCAGGTGAAGGCTCGGGATTAGGACAAGAAGGCGGAGCAGAAGCCACAAGGACATTCGGACAAGAAAGGGACTGGGGAACAGTGGTTTTAGTACCAACAAGAGAAAAAGCAAGAGGGGCCAGAGGATCAATCTCCCTACTACTTTCCGTATCCTCATCATCCAAATCCCCAACAGCAACAATTTTAGGCAGAGTAGGTAAATTTTGGAAATGCTCAAAGATGAGCCTAACAAGACCAGGGTGAATAATACAAATCCGCCTAGGGTTTCTTTCAACTTCATCAAGGAAATTCTTTAGAGAAGAGAATAAATAAAAAGGCAAAGACATACGAACCTTGTGACGAAAGTGGTTCAAAATGGCAAAGTGATAACCATATGCCCTAGTGAAGCGCCCATCAACCATGATGTACTCCATAATGACTCTCAAAACTTTCCTCTAGATTGATTTAATGGACTCCACATCAAAGTAGCTATTGGCAACCATAACCAGCTTAGCCTTCTCCTTATCTTTCTTTGGAAATATGATAACCACTTCATCAGAGAACCAGTGGTCCTGATAAAATTTCACACCCTCAGTCGAAAGACCAGTATTTCAAGGATGTTATTCCAACCTGCTTTGGTCATTAAAAAATTAGAAAAAAAGGTGTATGAAGGAAAGAATGTTCCTCTTCCCTGATTCAACAAATGCTCATTTTCAGCATTTCCTAGTTGCCACAAAACCTCAAGGAAACCAATTCTTTCTGGCAAAAACCTCAACAACAATTGAAGTGCTACTTTGGAACCATATACTCTTAAGATAGTGTAATCAGGGTGTGAGATAACATCTCCCAAATTATGATCAACTCCTATCTCAGGTCTTCTCTCTTAGGTCTTAATAAATCATGTAGATAAATGGGAATTCAAGGTAACTTCACAATCAAAGCTCTCTTTAGTTCAGAAGCAAACAAATTCTATAATGTGACATAATCATATGACCTATCATCTTTGTCCAAGACTATGGTCCAACATTGCACAAGTAGATCCAAGTCACCCCTTTTTCTTTCCAATTCAATATTGTGTCCAAAGTAACTTGGAACCTTGTACAAAAGCATATGCATTAGTAGTGAGTACCAATTGAACCTTACCCCAAATTCACCTTTCTTTAATCTTACTAGTCCCTCATGCATTCTTTCAAAAAGAAATCTTGCATAATCATACATTGCACAATATTGTGGATGCTAGATATGGGGAGCCATATAAATCCATGCCATTGGCATTCCAGAGATAGGATCATAACTAATTATCTAGAAAATGGAATAGAAGGTCCTTCTGAAATAGGGAACAAAATAGTTAATAGGGAAAGGTTCCTTATCATGTGATCCTATTACAATATTATGACCTACAATTTCTGCTAGAAATCTCGACAAGATGAGAACTTTGAATGAAATATTTGTTTTATCATACTCTTTCCTAAGAGCATATTCATTTATCTTATGCATTTAATCACTCCATTCAGTAATCTTGAAAACAAAACCCAATTCCTCTTTAGTGATCTTAACCATTTCTTTCCCATCATATGTTCTGATAGTCCTCGTGACTGGGTCATAATTAGCAACCATTTCCCTGAGAAAGTTGGCATACATATATACATTTGGCACAATTAGCTTTCCCAGGTCATAGTTCCAAGGGTTTTGTACTGGGATACCCATATTTCTATTCCTGAACCAACTATAAAATAGTTCCCATCTAGTATAAATCAATTTAGCATTTGTGATAGAACATCTTATATCAAACAAACCCTCTGCTATTTGAGGACCTATGGGACTCAATTGTCTTTTATGTTTGTCACTAGTTGAGGGTGGTAATTGATCCATAAGTTCATTACTTAGAGGTCTTTTAGGAGTTGAAGCTTCCCCTTTAGATGAAGATACTTTTACTTTTGGAGCCATAATGTAGGAAGTCCTACAAGGTAGGGCTTTTCAATTTAACTAAACAAGGCCTATGACTATTTTGAGGGTTTGGCACAAATTTTATGCAAATGTAGAATTAACAAATTCTTCTTTATAAACATAAAAACTTGAATTAAAACCAAGAAAACCCTAATAGACTTAAGCTTGAGAAATCACAACTTATCAATAATGCTAGAAGGAAAGCAACAATTGACTTACTAGTTTTCTCACAGGTTGACAACTTTGGTTCTGACATCAAAAAATGTTGAGAAACCACAAAAGGAGCTCCTTGAGTGTATTGACTATATTTTTAATGTTGAATTATTCCTTTAAGATAAACATTAATAATTATGCAATTCCTTACTTTGGTAGTGCAATTTCCTTTTAGTTACTAAGGCTCACTTGCATGAACCAGAATGACTTTCTTATCTTCAACTAAGTTTTGAATACCATTCGTTGATATTTTTGGAGAGTTAATTGATTCATGATCCATATTTGACTAGATTATTATGAAAGATCTGATAGTGCACAACCGCAACACTTATCAAATGACAGGAGGCCACATGGAAACACTTTCTTGTATTACGCGGACTCCACCATCTCTTTTTCTTTATAACCATGATCCACATGTCCTCTTTCGCTTTCCCCCATAAGCCATAAATCATGTGAAACTTTCATCAATGGGGAGATGGGGAGAGGTTGAGATTAGATCTCTTAGCCTCATCATATACATTCCTTAGCTAGCAGCAACTTTATCCTTCATACAACATCTACGGCTCAAATTAAAAAATATTTTAAGCATGTGCAATATATATATATTAGTAATGCACACTTTACTTCCCATGCCCTGTGTTGAGATTTTAATTAAATATTTTCCCACATGTCTATGCTTCCACTTTCTCAAGATTACTCCATGCAGCAGACGCTCGCTTCCCCATTGGGAATCTGACAAGAAGGATGGGACCCATACGGGATGGTGGGGAGCGGTCAAGATTAATCCATGTCACCCACTATTGACTGTTGATTTAGTTGAAACTCAGCAATACTAACCCTCAGGACCATCATCAATGGAGACAAATGACAATTTCCTACTAGCCTGTATGATTATTTTAATAATCAAGAAAAGAAAACAAGCATGTGGGGAATGGTCTAGATGTGACCAACTCATTTATCTCCCACTATTGATCTTTTTTAACAAACAACTACATTCTTTATCAACAATGTATGGAACACCAATCATCTAGGACAAATGGCCTTCACCTGTGAGCTCGAATGAATAAAATAATGAGAGAAAAAATGGAACGGGCATGTGGGCTATGGTCAAGATTCTCTACATTGATTGAATGACAATCAGGGGTTCCTATATCTGCACATGTAAAAAATTGTTAATCCTAAAAGGGACCTAATTTGGTTGATGAGGCCATACCCATGACATCAAAGACTTAAGAACTTTTAGTGGGAAATACTTAGCCCAACTTAGGAAAATTTTAAAAATAATGATCCAACATGATCAATTAGTAAAATAGGGCCAGAGGGCCAGCACTCAATA
Organism: Sequoia sempervirens; assembly: GCA_007258455.2. Taxonomy (NCBI): domain Eukaryota; kingdom Viridiplantae; phylum Streptophyta; class Pinopsida; order Cupressales; family Cupressaceae; genus Sequoia; species Sequoia sempervirens. The sequence goes on along the minus strand of VDFB02193867.1, from coordinate 644,423,946 downwards.
GGTTTTGATGTAAAGAGCCATGACTTAAAGGATTGATGACTGACACAAGGAGTCAACCAAAAAATAAAACCTAGGTGAGGATATAGACTCAAAGGGTTTTTTCAAATGAGACTTAGGTAAACCTAAAACCCCTTCTGCAGTAGTAGGAGACAAAACTCACAGTTCATTAAACTCATCAAGATTTTGGAAATGGAACATAGAAAATTTTTAGGGGTTCTGTCAGAACTTATGAAACAACTTTGATATAGTGGAAAAGGATGTGGTGATAGAGAACAAGTTATCCACAACCCTATAGAGCTTAACACACAAGAAATGACTCATGGTCTTGGTTATTGTCTTTTGCTAGAAATAAACAAACCTTCACTCAACATCAACACTATCACATAAGATTTCTCTAAGCCAACTTTAACAGTAGTGCATCCTGAACTGATAGACACTAGTGGTCTTGAAAGTTATCCTTAGCAAGAAATTAAACAAAAAAATACATCCTTGCTTAATATAAATGCCATCTCCCAAAACACTAATGATTTGAATTCATTAGATTTTACACCCTCCTATAAAGGAGAAAACAAAATCTCACAATCTAAAGAATCTTGCATAGATATGGCATCTTATACTAAGAAAGAGAAATCTTTGTTGAATAATAAAGGAACATCTAGCATTGATCAAGAGGGTATTTTTTTGAGACTCCTCACAGATCACTTGATATCCCTTCCTCCACAAACTTGAAAGAAATTTTATTACAAGACATCATTTTGTGCATATCAAAGAGTTCATGGTCACGCTACTAATGAATGTCAGGATTTGAGTAGTAAAATCCAACATCTTAAGGGTTTTGGTGCTCGCCCTTATGTGGGGGATCCTAATTCCTCTAATGATATTTATTTTCACTCTACCATCCATCTTATCAATCATGTTAGGCTCATCCTTGTCTTGCACTATGTGGGGGCAAGGGGTTAGGTAGCCTTGTCCTTGTATGTCGCTTGTCATTGTCTCTTTTGGCTAATCATTATCCTTTCATGAATATGCAAGAGAAATCTTGGGATGTGGATTACATTCCTTAAGATGGATCATATGTGACATCCTACCTTATTCATGATGTAGATTATCAAAAACATATGACTTGGCATAGGGCTTTTCGAATAAGCTCTCATATCTTCTTCTAATTTAAATAAATTGCTCACAGTAATGGTGTTAGCAACCCCTTTAAAGTGGGGTCATACAAATCAACACTCATATTTCATTGTGTGATTTTCTTTTTCTTGTGCTTTTCCTCTCTTGGAAGCATTAGGTACAATGTTTCCTAGGATGATACCTTGCACTTGTCCTCTCTTGGAAATAAGATGAGACCATTTGCACTTATCCTCTCCTGGAAACATTAAAGGCACAATGTTCCCTAAGATGAGATTTTGGAGGAACTAAGAAAAACCCCTTTGAACATTCCTTGCACCATTTTTCATTTACAATGTCTATGAGTTTTAAGCATACACACAGTTTTGCATGCCTCATGGAGCTCAAAAAGTCATTTTCTTTTGTGGCACCTTATTAAAGTCATTAGGAGGTATAACTTTGGTATGCTTTAAGCAGGAATCCCAATCTGAGGCATGACTTTCCTCATAGCCGCTTGCATGTGTGTCAATGCATATCATCCATGAGTGTATGTTTCTCAGCTTTTAGGACTTCTCACCTAGCAGACAACCAAGAGTTATGTCGCCTCAAAGTGAGTATGCATTTTTTGGACAAAAAGCTTAGATCTGATACACAATGTGTTGGAAAAATCATCAAATCTTGATCCACCTTTTTATTTTTTCTCATTTGTAATTCTATTCCTTCTAGTTATTGTCATTGCATGCTAGTGTATCTTATTTTGCTACAAATCATTCACCTTGTGCATGTCCTTTTGCACTTATGTTAGTTTGACCTAGGATCTTGGATCCTTGGAGCTTGACTGCTTCCTCCATCTTTGTTATCCTATACCATCCACATTAGTATGATTGAACCTTTCTTTAACATCTACTTTAGTGTGAGTTTGAAGCAAGTTCATCCTCTCACTAAAGTGGGGGCTAAATGTGGACACTGAAAAAGTATGCCTTTTTCCTTCCTTGATTTGGAAATAAGCAATGACAAAATGGACTTAATGTCACTATGGTCTAGTGTTTTGAGGTGTTTTACACATCCACATTAGGTCTTGGTCCCTTGCAAACTAAATCAAATGCATTCAAAAATGTCTTGTAAAGGTGTTGCAAAGTGTTGTAAATGACTTTCACACTTTTCTAGACTTTTATTAAGCATTTAAGTCTAATGGACCTATTTTTCCCCTAATTCAATGTTATACAATGTATTTAATTACATTTTCACATTAATCTAGAAGGCTTGTAAATTAAACTTAGTTTTAATCTATTGTTGAAATGTGTTTTACACATTCACATTGGATGTTGTGCCTTTTTAGGCTATGTGGATCTCATTTTAATATTGTAAAGTATATTTAATCACTTTAACATTGAAATTTATGTCACTAGCCTTAATTATCCTTTACATTATCATCATTAAAATAGGTCCCTATGACCCCATATTGTGCATCCCAAGGCTTAATTTGATCAAAGACTTGACTAAATCATCATATAAATTAGATTTCTTCACTTTCTGACATCCTAGTTGGTAAAAGAGCCCCTGTGGGACCTATTCACCACTTTGGGTGAATGAGTCTCATCCAACTAGGAATAAATCACCAAGCTTGGTGAATTTGTCCCATTTGGGCCATTTTGGAGGTTTGAGCAGGAAAAATTGGGTTTTAAGTTTAATTTTCCTCCATCCCGACCTTGGGGATCAAATTAACAATAATTTTAGGTGGATTTCCTCTATAAAAAATATTTTAACCCCTAATTCATAATTCATTCATCATTCATTCTCCATCTCAAGTCAAGCAAGCTAGGGTTAGGTCATTTAAAGAGCATTCAAGACCACTTCTAAGGCATTCAAGGGAATATTCTTCATCCATTGTTGCAAAAATTCAAGATCTATCATCATGGAAAGTTTATAATTCCTCCATTTCATGTTCATGCTTCATCCTATTTCTTCATTCAGTTTAATTACCTAAATTGGGTTTGACCAAGGAAAACCCTTATTCCCTAACATTCGACATTTCTCTCTGTCTCCTTGTGTGGTTGCAGATTTAAGTCTTGGAGATAATTTAAGGATACTTTATAAACTTGTTGAATACATCTGCTTGTTGACTTGGTCAAAATATCCACAAAAATTTAGAGTGCGGGAAATTAGAGTTTCAAATCCAGACACCTGGAGGAAGCAAAAGAGCAAACCTAGAGCTTCCATTTCCACTTTTCAATTTTCAGAAAAGCCAAAGTGGAATCATATGCCATTAGTGGCATATTATTCCCACTATAAATTTTTGATAGAGATTTATGTATATTTGGATACTCAATTGGCTAAAACAGACTCTGAAACAATTTTCCAGAACTAGGACTAAGTTGTCGAGATTGGTGTATGAGTCCTAGTTGGCTTCTAGATCAATTTTTTTAGGATTCTAAAACTTCATTTTATCCTTCTTTAGTTTCCAGGTGCACACCTTCAATTTCATCAGTTTCTATTACAATTTACTTGCATTTTTAGGTCATTTTGAATATCATAGCATGTTTTCAAACATCTTGCATTTCCTTAGTTTTGCATTAATAATTAATCATCTTTAACCATTTCCATCCTTAAGAACAATATCCTTTGATATATTTCAATCACTCTTCCATTGGAATCTCAAGGATTTGTTCATGAGTGTAAACTTTGTGAAATCAGATTCCTCTTCCTTCATTCCCCTTTTAGGTGTGGATAAGGGAAGTTGTGGACTCCATTTCCATAGTCCACAAGTAGAGATAAATTTGAAAGCCCTATTCCAAGTCATATGTTTCCAAGTAAATCCACATCATGTAAGAGAAGAGAAAAGAGAGGGGTTTCCCCCAAAATGAAAACACCAAACACATAAGCGATCTATGGATTTGGAGTTAGTATGTTATTGCTACAATGTTTTTATAGAGCTTGGAAATGTCATAATTCCCCAAATAAACATAGAATTGGAAGAATGACACAAAGAGAGCAAAAGAAAGGAAAAATAATTTCGGGTCAACATGGAAGAGACATGAATGTCTCGACACCTCAGGTCATCCCCAAAAGGAAAACATAAGACAAATGAAAAAGATAAAAAGAGAAAAAATAAAAATTTATGGCATAGAGAAGAATGAAGGAACAAATAGATGAATGCCACAAAGAGAGAAATAAAATCAAACAAAACAACATGGGGGATCATATTATGCACATGCAATCATTCAAAAAAATGAAAATTAAATAATGTAAAAGACTAGTAAGGCACATGCGACTTAGCCTAAAGAAGGTCATTTTCCTCCCAATCTCAATCTGTATAAGTGAGAGGAAGACAAAAAACCTAAGGTATAATGAAAAATGCATTATTAGGACAAGTATATTTACTTCTTTCCCCCATTGAGTGTGAGACAAGTATGAGTCAAGGTAGGTGATGGGAAAGGTCATGTGATAGTGAGAATAGAATATTCTACAACTATTACATGAAAATAGGTGGAAAAGGATGTACTATGCAATCACTTGATGGCAATCATTTCCATCGAAGTGAAAGTTGTTCAATAATAACTTGAATGCATGAAACTCATCAATGCTATTTCCAAGAGTCATGTGGTATCAACATTTTGAAACTTATGCATCTTTAGGATATAGTATTAGTTTGTCTTTTATTGGTGGTAATTTTATTAGTTCTTTGTTTAGAAGCGGTTGTAGTTTCCTTTAAATTTTAGCCAGTGGACAAGGGAACTTTAGTTTTTGTAGGTTTTAGGGCTTCTTGCACTTGCTAGAATAACCTATTTCTTTAGTTGAAGGTTGAGGAGGAGGATCTAAGGTGATCCTATCATCCTTGTCATTGTTATGAATCATCGGTTGTTCTTTAGGAAGAAGGATATTCATATCAGGAGGAGAATCTAAGATCACCATACCATCACTATGAAGCCTTAGGTATTCATTAGGAGAACTTATGTTAAGATAGGGATCTTCATATCCTAACCCCTTTTTGTTTTCATTAGTTGGTATTTGTTCTAGTTGTTGATGAATTTCATGTTCACTTGTCATATGACATCCTTGTTTACTCAAGATTGTGAATGCTTTTCCATATATTTCTTCTAGATTGATGGGAGTGTTTGTTACTTTGTTATCATAAAATGGTTGAGTATTTTCTAGTTTAGAGGAACTAGGTTCACCTTTTGTAGGGTACTTAGGTTCCAATTTTTCTTCAGGATGTAAGTAAGAAAACATCTCAAGAGGTGGCATCATGGAGAGGTGTGGTTGTTTCATGGATGGATAACAGGATGCATTAGCTTCAAGGCTGTTAAGAAAATCATTTAGGAACTTATTCAAGCTATAATCATCTTCTCCAATGATGTTAACATCATGAGGTGGACATGCATTAGGAGTTGAGTGAGCATGAGTAAGGTTAATGTCATTAGGATCATGTCCAAAAGATCAACTTCACACATACACTAAAGAATTTAAGGACATCCAAAGCTTACTAAAGCACATATCCATGATGAAAATTTTAGATTCTAAACTATGCAACAATGTAAAATGAAATTTTCTAGATGCAATTTTGAATTTAATGAATGCACAATGTGAAGTAATTTAAACTATACGCAATGAATTGGATGAAACAAAAAAATTGTAAACTAAGAAAAAGAAAAGGAAATAATAGAAAATAGAAGATTAAAACTAAGGAATTTAACTTTGTAAAATGCAGTTTAGAATTTACACTAGGACTTATTCGCCCAATGTGGCGAATGAGTCCCACTAGGGATTTTTTAAAATTTTCATAATTTTTTAGTTTATTTTTGTGCTTTGTCTGTTGTATGATCTAGATCCTAACTATGAATTTCAGATTCTGTATGATTTCTAGTAAAATGAGATGCAAAAATGTAAGCTATATGAGCTTTCACTAATTCAAAATTTGAAACCCTAGAATGTAAATTAACTAATGCAAACGGGTATGTGCAGGATCATGGTATGCTAAACAAGCCCTTAAGTGGCAATGAAAATTCAGAACAATTAGAGTTAGGCAACTTGACGTAAAAATTTGCATAAGTTATCTATATTATTTCAAAAACATGTAAGAATAGATTCTATGGGAAATTGAATGTAGTTTCTAAACTACTAGGTTTATTTTTTTTAAAACAAAATCTATCTGGTGAAAATTTAAAATTTCAATGCAGTATTACTTAAATTTCAGGAAAAAATTAAGAAGTAGGTGTCTGTCTGACCACCCTAACCATAATAAAATGATAATATTTTTTTATGAGATTTTAGATGTAAGTAGAGGACTCATGTATGGATGTGACACATATTTTTTTGTAATTTTTTTCCATGTAAATAATTAATTATGATTTTTTATTACAACTTTTTAAAATATAAAAAATCGTATGTCTAATTACCTTAACTTGGTCAAAATTTCATGAAATTCAATTTTTTATTTTAATCCTATAGTATGCAAAGCATAGAATATGACGCATGTTTTGGATTCAAAAAATATGATACTATTTGAAAGTTATAAATGTTTTACAACCAGCCTATCAATCAGGACTTTAGTCATAATTCTAATAGAAAATAAATAATAATAATTTATTAAATTCAAAATAAAACATAATTTATGTTGGCAAAAAGCTGAGAATCTCCTCTATAAACCCTTTTGATTTTATCAATTTTGGCTAAAAATAAAGTCGTCAGCCACATGGGCGAAGTCCGGAAAAACAAAGTAAGCTGTTAAACACGCTTTTTGTGTTGACTTTTAGGATTGGTATCTCCTAACCAAATACCAAAGAAAACCCAAGCCTATTCCCTAGGCAATGAATTTTGTGTCAGACATATCAGATATCAGACTTAAATCAGATATCCGAATTAAATCGGATATCCGATTTGAATCGGATATCCGATCTGTTCACATAGCATTTTAAAAAATTTCAAGACTTTATAACATATGCAATATATCTCATTTGTAGTTTATAGTTTATTTTAATATATTTAGTTTAGAATATACGATTTGGTTTATAGATGATTTTTAAATAGTTTATAGTTTATAGTTTATGTTAATATATCTAGTTTAGAATATACAATATTATTTATAATTTAATATATAATCTCTTACAAAACTATATAATATATAATATATTATATTATTTTGTATAATATGTTTAAATATTACTTATATTTTAGTTAATATATATATATATTATACTAATATATAAGATATTTAAATATTATCTCTCCCCCTCTCCCTCTCCCTCTCTCTCACCCGCTCCCTTTGCCTCTCTCTCTCTCCACTTCTTCCCCTCTCCCTCCCCCCTCCTAATGAATTCTCTCTCTCTCCCCCCACTTCTTCCCCTCTTTCCCTCTCCCTCCCCCTCCTAATGAACTCTCT
>VDFB02193867.1:644262325-644416357 GCA_007258455.2 Sequoia sempervirens | reverse complement strand
CTTTTCCAAACATTGTTTAGATAGACCTAAGCATCAAGCCTCCGTTGCAAATGTAGATGATGTCTCTCCATAGAAGAATGAAGAGCCTTGTTACCATGCAATATAATAAGATCCTTGAAGCCTTATGCTTACAATAATTATAAGATCAATATAAGAAGAGCCTTGTTACTATGCAATATAATAAGATCCTTGACTTACTGATGCTTTACTTTTTTCATGATATTATAGAACATTTTTATGGGTTGTTGGAAAGTCTTCCCTTGGGCTACTGAGTTTGGTTACAAGTGATTCATCCAAGTTATTAATCTCTATCTTGTTCTTATTAGATATAGTCCTCCTTTAATATATTTTATATTGGACTCTAATTGAAGTAGATTATTATATTGTATGAAGTAGAGATTCATTTTCATGCCACATTGTACTATACCATATACGCTACATTTTGAATAATGTTTTAGTCAAATTTGAAAGTAGTAACTGGGGTAATGAAATAAATAAAGGAAGGAAAGATTGCAAATTATGTTTGTTTACTTGCTCCTCTTGTTCAACCTGATAGTGACTATAGAATGAGAAGCTATGCTAGTAAAAGCAATGGGAAAGAAAGGGGTTAAAAGAAGGAACCATCACCCTCTCTGGAAAATAATGAAAATACAAGTAATAACATACACAATAAGAACCTAGAAGATCAAAATCAAACGAAAAGGGGTAGAGCAAAGGGGTTGAAAAGAGAACCATATCTTGTTATGGAATATGAAGAAAAGGGAAAGAATGATGGAAACTCTGGTGAATTGGTGGATCGAAAACAACTTTTCAAGTTAAATCACTGTGAAGGTTTTCTTATTACACCTATTTTCTTGAATCTCATAAGCTAGCTTGGTTACAGTTTGTGTGTGAGTGACTAATTTGTGTGCTCTTGAGTTCTTGTGATTTTGTTTTTGCATGGGTTAATTAATTTAATTTGAAAGTCTAGGTATGTGTTAGTGTATATATAAAGATGATTCCATTATATGTGTGACATGCCTTTGTCATTGTGTTGGAATGTTTTAGCATGCTGTGTTTTGCTTGGCAGTGAAAGAAAAAACTATTTGTAGCATTGGTATTCATGTTTCCAACCTACTAAAGTATCTTCAAAGATAAAGTTCTACTCTTTGTTTATTTTAATTTTCATACTTGCACATTTCATAGTTTTCTAGTATGTCACTTCTATCTGATCTTGTCATAGTGACTTATCAATCCACTGAGAAGCATTCCAAGGTAGATATAGTAGAAATATAGGACTGAACAAATGATGACAATGAGAAAAAGTTACCTAAAAGTCAGTTGGCATTCATTTGTAGTATCAAAGCATACATAAAAGGGTGCCTAGGTCTATGCTTTATCAACATTAAGTGGCATAAGGAGAGGTCTTTTATAGAGCATCAGCCAAAACATGCATCTAACTGGAAGGTGAGTTAGTGACATGAGGCTTTTGAAAGTGTGCCTAGCAGTCATGAAGCAGTGAGCAACAGGTAAAAATGGTGCCTGGGAGGATCTAAAATGATGTTTTGAGTGGCATGATGGATGAGAATAGGCACCTAGACTGACAAGACTAACTGAAATTGGTGCCCAGCATTTATTTGACTGAGCTAAAAGGCAAGTACATCAAGGATAGGTGCTTGGAGTGGATGTTTATGCAATGTGAAGCAATGGTTTGAGTTTGAAAGATGTGTAATGTAATGTAATCAATAATATGAATAAATTTTTAATTATTAGTTATGTACTGTGAAGTAATTGCATAATTGCTTATGTTGACTTTGTAAAAACTATATTGTAATTGAAATTTTTTCATCTATCAGCATCTAGTTGTTACTTATGCAATGTGAAGTAATGCTTTGAGTTTGAAAGATGTGTAATGCAATGTAATCAGCAATATGAATAAACTACATAATATAACCATTCTTTTTATGCTATTGCACATCAAGATATTTAACCATTGCTCACTTGATTAAAATTTCAAAGACTTTAATTATGCACATGAGGAGGCAATTAAATTTCGATTGTCAACTTCTATATATGAAACAACCAACGTCCTATGCACCCATCAGTACCTCTATTAATATGTGGCATATGCCACTTCGGGTATCTATTCAATATTTACATGCCAAAATGTCTATCTCATTCTAAACTACTGGTGGATCATCAAAATGGAGTTTCTTGAAGCACTGCCTCCGGCTTAACAAGAAAAAGTCAAACCATAATTGAGATTAGTTATACTATATAATTTAAAATCGAATAATTAACATCAAAATCAATATACATTAAATTATAATTGAACTCTAAAATTGTAATCTTGATTACCTAAAATATTCGTCTCTTCAAAGGGTCGGGAGTTCTAGAATATGCCCCTCTCAAAGAACCGACCAAACCATCTTTTGTAATTTCCACCCATATAGAACAAAAACATAAAACCGACCAAGTTAGCATACAATTGTTTAATAGAAACATATAAATACCAACACAAAAATAAAATGAACACATACTTTAGGGTTGATCTTTTTTATCTCCTTTAGTTGTTTTGACATCCTCCTCCTTGGAGGTCAACACCTACTCCTTCAAGTGTTCCAATACGCACTGCTTCGGGCATTGTGTCACTTGTCAACAAAGACATATAGCTCATAATTCCCTGCACATAAAAATGACAAGTACATATGAAACTACCAATCTATGTCGATGTATGTATAATCAATATAAGATCTTAAAATTCTTAATTCAATCAAATTTGAGTTCAATTACCTTTCCCTTATCCAACATTACACTTCCATAATTTGGACAAGGCTACACCTCACTCGCATAAGGTATTTCCTACAAGAGGAAAATAAGATAAACATATAAGTTATTATATAATTTCATTTTAATGACAATTCAAAGGACAAGAAAGTATATAATAAATAAATGTAAATGAGTGAGTGCAAAAATATATACTGTGTGCATGTCCAAGCCAAATGAAATGGCCCTCAGGGTGTTATCCGTCACATTTCTCAGCTCCTCAGACATCAACTGTTAAATAGACCATGTAAATAAATATTAGTACATTATACTATCTCTTATTAATATTCATTTAAAAACAAATGCAAGTTATGAATTCACAACTTAAATTTTACCTGTGTCACTATTCCAATGTCCCCCTCTCTAGCAAGAGAGGACTTTGTATGGTGTGCTCCACTCCCCTGCGTCTGATCTATAATGTCCACATCGTGGAAGTCATAATAAGAAGTGTCTAGGGGATGCTCGGCAGGCTGTACAAGAGGACCCAAGCATATTTGGCGGCACATGGAGAAAGTATGTGGTACACAAATATGTGGACCTGACGAGGATGATGCAGGAGCACTCGAGCCATCACCAACATCACCAGAATGTGGTTGAGCTACTACAGAAGCATGCGAAACCAAAAGACCACTCAAAGAGTGAATAGCGTGGATAGTCTATGTGGCCACATCCTGCATAATATCTGGATGGTATACTAGAGGTGGTGGAGGAAGGTGAGGGAGGGGAACATGTGGGCGGGGTATTACTCTAACTACCCCTACTCTATCCTAGGGCATACCTCCACCAACGCCCTGGAAGGGTCTAATGTCAAAGTAATTGACATGATGCCCTAACACAAACTCAGCATATAATTTTTTTATAAAGTAAAATGGTACATCCAAATTGTTGTTCGGTGGTTTCAAAACCATACACCAACGATCCCAAAAGTTTTCTTGGCATAATGTTCTATGAGTGCACCATTTTAGAAAAGCTTTTGTTTTATTAACATTAACCGGCAAACCAAGGTGGGGTTAACAAATAAAGAGATATTTGGGCTTTGGTTATTCCAAGATCTTTCACATCATCATAGGACAATCCACATGCATAATATTCTTTCATGTCTTCGCCATGAATGAAAGGCATTATGTTGCAGGAGAGGGTTTCTATATTTTTTAATTATTTCTTTTCATTTTGTTTGGCATCAAGATAATCGAGGACTCTCATATAAACTTTAAATGCCCCTTAATTGTTGCAATTTTTGAAATTTCACGAATTGATGGCTATGGAGGTGGTGGAGGTGGTGGAATTGGTGCATTTTCATTGTCAGCAGCCATAATGCCTGATTCAATATAAAAAAAATCAATCTAATTAAAATTAAACAATATAAATGAAAATATTATAAAATACCCTCTAGTTTTTAAAAAAATCCAACAAAACCTAGTTTTAACAAAAATCTATATAATTTTCTAATTTTAATCCAAATACAATAAAAACACTATTTTAAGTCAAAATCCATTACAAACATTCAAATTTCATCAAAATCATGCTAAACTCAAATTTTTCATAAAAATCTATCAAAACCACCCAACTATTTAGGTCCAACCTTTACTGGGAGAGTTATCAAACCAATTATAGGGAAGCCATAACCATCATGAGATTTTAATCATGATTTTTATTGTTCATAATCATCTGCATAAAGTTCATGTACATACAATAACTCTTTTTTTATCATATTCACTATGTACATGGGATCAATGAGTATTCCCCTTTTCGGGTTTCTGCAAACTTGATATAAAGAAGACCATCGAGTGTAGTTATAGAAGAATCAATATATGTAAAAGAAATGTCAAACAAAATATTGGTTTTTCCTTTATGATTTTGAATATTAATAATGTTTATAAATATGGAAAAATCATTATCATCTTCTTCATTATCATTGTATTGAACAAAGTTTGTTGAATGAATTGGCAATGGGCTTGTAAATATTTGTAAGTATTGATTAGGTGAAAAAACCAATTTATTTCCTTTGTAATTAATAGGTCATCCAACTGGATTTGATTAGAATGAGGTCTTGCACTTGGTTATAAATATGCTTACATCTTTCCATATCATGTCGAGGTGAACGATGATATTGAAAAAATGTTTTTGCATTAAAGTTTGGTGGTAAAGGTTTAATTGTTTGAATATGACTAATTGGAGGAAGTTGAATCATATTCTTTTTTAACAATTGCAACATGATCACATGGAGAGAATCAAACAACTATGAAAATTTCTATCTCATAGCCTAAATTTATATCTAGAGTTATGTTTACAGTAGTTACTTTTGTCTCAATTTTATGAGCAGGTTTGACATGAATGTTTATCAAGTAATGAATTTTTTGTTTTTTTTTTAAATGATTGATAGTTGTTTTGAGGCATGACTTATATGATTGACCAATAGGAGCCTATGAAGGGGTACCTTCATACCAACTAATCGATATTTGATAATCATGAAGGGTTATACAAAACGTGTTAAGGATGGATATTTCATTAGCAATTTCTTATCTTGAATATTAGGTTGTAAGTTACCTATAAACACCTTTGAATGTCAACATCTTGAAGACTATAGGAGAATTTCAAATAAAGGGATTAGTATCATTTCATAAAGTTTTTTATTTTCTCTTTAGGTCCTTGATTACAATGAACTAAATTTGTTAATGTAACTTGAGGACTGATGTTCACTTGAAAGTGTTGGAGGAAATCACTAATGAGTTGTGTAAAGGAGGTAATTGATTGTTTGAAAATGAACAAAACCAATCCAAGGCCATATCTTTCAATGATCTAGAAAAGAGTTTCACTATGAGTGAATCTTCAAAAATAAAGTCTCTACACAAGGTAGTAAAATCTAACAAATGGTTATTAGGATATTTTTTACCATTGTACTTTCCAAAGCGAGGTATTTCAATGTTTTGTAGTATAGGTGTATTTAAAATAGTGAACATTAATGAACTATGTGTAAGGTATTTTGGATGTTTACTATTGGTTTGATTTTGGTTTAAGTTTGAAATTTGTTGTTGTAATAATGTCATGCTTTAAATAAAAAAGTTGATTTATCACAAAATCATTGGGCCACATGTTGTGAGAGTTTTTCAAGTATGGTGAACTAGTATGGAGGAATGGTGGGATATTATATTTCATGTTTTGGAGGGGTGATCAATATGGAGGTGTTATAGGTGAAGGGACAAAACTATTATAATTTCCACTAGAAATTCCTAAGCTTGAGTTTAAACCATTGTTATATTCCATCATTGATGCTATGACTAGAGGTGTAAAGTTGGGAATAGAAGGCATTATTGTGGGAGAGGAAACTTATTTTCCAAAAGGATTTTGAGCATTAGTCAAAAATTTCATGAAACTAGCTACCGAAGGAATATTAGAATCTACTATATTAGCTAGGCTACATAACACTTCTATCCCTTCCTAATCATTTACCAACTTCCCAATGCTATCCAAAAGAGGGATTGCTTCTCCATCCAAAGGTTCAATGCTTAAGAATTGTTGAATTCATTGTAGGTCTTTATCCAATTATTCTAGATTATCATTGGGGACCTTAGAAATAACATATGCCAAGTCCACATAAATGTTAGGTTACAAAAAAGACATGGGTAATGTAGGACTAGGGAGGGAATATAAGATGGATTGGGTAGACATAATACGTTGAGTGAAAGAGTTATAAGAATCAAGCTCAACATTGGCTATGATTGCAACATAGGAAGCCATAAGTCTACAACTACATCTCACATGGGTATTAGTGAAGTGACACAAGGTCATGAAGCTCATAAATTTTCTACAAGATTCAAAACAATTTAATGCTCATACAATGAAGGGAAAACACAAAATAGTCACAAAAACTAAAATAATTTGCACACACAAAACCCAAAACAACATAAGAATCATAGAGATAGAACTATGATCCAAATCTTTGTCAAAACTGATTGGACAGGGAATTGGCACCCTAGACTAATGAGGTTGATTTTTGTTAAATTTAAAATCTAAAAATGAGATATAGTATCTGAGGATCCTAATTGAAGATGTTTAGGTCTGCCAATAGGAATACTTTTAGAAATGCACAAAATTTTAATTTTATATACATGCAGCCATAATGCCGATTAAATATAAAAACAAATCAATCTAATTAAAATCAGACAATATAAATGAAAATAGTATAAAAATACCCTAGTTTTTTTTTAAAATGCAACAAAAACCCTAGTTTTTAACAAAAATCTATAAAATTCTCTAATTTTTAATCCAAATACATAAAAAACACTATTTTTAAGTGAAAATCCATTGCAAACATTCAATTTTCATCAAAATCCATGCTAAACTCAAATTTTTCATAAAAAATCTATCAAAAAACCCTATTTTGAAAAAAATCAACTAAAATTAAACAAATCTAATTGAAAATTTGATTAGAGCAAATAAAAAATCAAGAATCTAACCTTTTGCAGATGGATTTGACCAAATCAGATATCTGATTTGTGGAAACAACTTTCCACTGTGCGCCCGCCGCAGTTAAGCAAATGTCGAATGAATATGAGTTTTAGTCGGCCCGAAATAGATATATATATATATGTGTCAATAAAATAGGATATCCGATTTGAATCGGATATCCAATTTTCAAATCTAGGTTTTTGCTTTGCCTCGGTAGTCACCCGAGCCCCATAAATTCAACTCGACATTTTCGTGTTTTTGAGTAGTAGAAACACGTATTTTTTTCTCCATTGCCACTTTTTGGCATACCATGATCCTGCACATGCCCAAACCCTAATTTAATGTTAATGTAAGAAGGATCTAGGATGATGATGCAATCCAAATCATAATTATGATGTTCTAAATATAGGTTGACTAAAATGAAAGGTGAAAATTTGTTTTGCTTCCTCTCTTTGGGTTTAGGACCTAGAAAGGACAATTTTTACTAACTTTCACTCAAGAACAAACCCTTCAGATCTCTATGCCAAAGAGAAAGAGATATTGCAAGAGGGTTGTTCTAGGGGCTGAATATGATATAATAAGGGGTTCACCACAAATTTTAGACTTGGAAAAAATAATTAAATGCAAGATGAAATGAAAAACCCTAATTGAATGCAAAGTAACACTAAATGACCTAGAAATGCAAGTGAAACAACACAAAAAACTATGAAATAGAATGTGTGCACCTCAGAATTTGGAGATGGATGAGTGGAGCTCTGGAACATTGGAAATTCTACCTTTAATGTTGAATGGGACTCATTCTCCAAGCTAGTTCAATCAATTTAGATTCTATAAAATTGTTCGAGAACAATAATTCTCCAAATGAGTATCTAAATCTGCAAAACCCTAAAATTTGACTACAATTGGGACTCATTCGCTAGAAGTGGAAAATAAGACTATTTGGTCTTTTTTGAAGCTTCAAAGGTTGATCCTACTCTCATTTTTTTTCTCTATCCTTCTTGAGTGAATTATAGATGAGAAACCCTATTTTGTAACCTATAGGTCTTTTGTAAGGTTCTCCCAGGCTTGATGACAACTTTGACAATCTTGAAATTTTTTCTCCAATCTTGTTCCTTAGGAAATCTACAATCTAGACCTATAAATTACATAGAAAGGAGAGGGGAAAATTTTGTTGGGTGAGTGGATAGGGGTTTTCCTTGGTCAAGCACCTTTTTGATAATTAAACCTTGGAATAGAATGAAATATGAATGCAAAATGATGAATGAACAAGATATGATGTTGCAACTCACCAAAACCTTGTAATAAAGTGCTGCAAATATGCTTGAGATGGTTGCAATGGATGTAGATCTTGAATCTTGCTTGAATTATGTTGATCTTGAATTTAATGCTTGCTTGAATCATAAAAACCCTAAATCAAAATTGTTAGCTCTAAAACAAACATGATGCATGAAATCCTTGACATGATCATTGATACTTGAGTGCTACTCTAAAATTCTCAATAATATGCCCTTGAGTGTTGCCCTAAAATGCTCAATAATATTCCCTTGAATGCTCTTGAATGCTCTTGAAAACACTTGTGAAATCAATTTTTCTATAAGGATGAATACTTGAATTCTTGGGATGAAAATGAGTACAAGAGCCTTGTATTTATACTCACTTATGTGAGAATTCTCAAAATTGCAACACTACAAGCTGATGTTAGATTTAGGAGAATAAAATTTTACCAGAAATTTTAATTAGTTTTGATTTTGGGCCACACATGACTCATTTTCCGAAGGTGTCGAATGAGTCCCACCAAGCTTAATTTTTGGGACCAAATTTAAAAATATCTTGAAAAGTGTGAAACCAGGTTTGGAACCAAAAGTCTATGTGGGACCCATTCAGCCAAGGTGGTGAATGAGTTCCAAATCACTAAATTGGGGGCATTCAAACCTAAAATACCTAAATTATTATTGGGTAATGATTGGTGTTAGGATTATCCTCTAAAAGATGCAATAAATGAGGATTGTGGATGAAAAATAGGACCAACCAAAGCATAAGAAATCCAAATTATTAAAGATAAGCCTAGAAAAGTGTGAAAGTGTGTTGGAACACTCCACAACACTTTAAAATAAGGAAAGATTAAGATTTAATTTGATTAAAAAGAGGTTTATTAGGTTTAATTATTTGATAAAACCTTAGAAAAATGTGAGTGTGTTACAACACTTCACAACACTTTAGCAAGGTACCATTTAAATTCATTAGTTCACAAGGGGCCAAGATCTAATGTGAATGTGTCAACCATATTACAACATTAGATCAAGGCAACATTAAGCTCAATTTAGCAAGGAGGGCCCAAACAAGTATGAAAATGTCCTCGACAACATGTTTCTACACTACATATATATATATATATATATGTAAACATTTATATATATATAAATTTATATATATATGATGGTATTTAAATATATATATGTATATGATAGTATATATATAATAATATATTTAGCATATTATATATTAATAGAAATTGACTATCATTTACCATGATAGAGGATGATATATAAAGGTCAACTATAGTCATTTATGACAATGTTATTGCAGGTCGATAGAAGTTGCTCATGATATTTTTTTGAAGCTGAGTCTCACTCATATTGTCATGTGATATGAAACATTTGTATTGCATTTAGAATGGTTTTCTTATGTTGATGCAAAGCATGGACTTAGTTGATGCCTATGATTAATATCAACTTTGACTTGGTAAACATATCTTCCATGTTTTATACATTTGTCCATGAATTTGTCAAATGTATTGAATACCTTAGTTGACTCATATCCAAATCGAGTTGATAGTGCTTAGTGTTATGAATTGGTGATTGAATGTTTCTGATGGCAAGAAAAACCACACCAATAGCGAGGAGTGTGGGTGGATTTGGTGCCACCTTTAGAAACCAAATTTTTGTAGTTGTTTATTGCATGAGGAAATTTCAATTGAGCATATGCATATTTGAAAAATTCTTTGATTTTTGTCAATATTTCAAGTCGATCTATTGGAGTTTTTGTTGAGTATGAGCTTGTTTTATCGCCAAATTTTTGATGTGCTTCATGTGTTTCCTTGCATGGTGTTTTTTGCCCATTATCATGCCTAAACTGTAGGCTAAGAAGTTACCAAGATGCACTATAAATAGCAGAGCCATTTCATTTGAAGGGACACATCTTTGCAATTCCTTATTCTCTTGTAAATATTTATTATGCATTATTTCCAACTATACTTTGTTTTATTCTGAGTGATATTTAAGGATTTATATTTTGTTTGTGAGGAAGTTTTTTGTTTGAGAGAAGTAAGCTATTAGCTTGAGAGATAGAGTTTCTTTGTGGTGTTTCTTGAGAAGTTATAATCAAGCTTATTATTATTTGGAGAAGTTGCATTGCTACCAATAGATTGGATAAGCGATAACAAGCATGAGGATATTCTTCTTTGTTATTTTATTTATGAATGATGTGTTATCCATGTATGCTTTATTTTTCTTTCCCAAGTATATGCATTTAGAGGAATTAGAATGTCTTTGAAAAGAGAATTGAAGCTTTTGTGTTATTTTTATGTTGTGGTTTTAAATACTCCATAAGAGGAGATGGGTGTTTATCATAGTTATTGGATTTTAGTTATGATTGAACATAAGTGGCACATGTGATACACTTAGCTAAGTTATTGATTTCACTAGACTATCTTGTGTTTACTCCTAGGATAGTTTGTCCAATATGGGAGGTAGCTTGTGTACTTATTTTTTAAGTACGTTGTTCCAAGTAGGTTAAAATGGTGATAGGTTATCTTTGGGATGATAGCTTACCCATTGAAGGAAATACCTATGCATAGTTTAGGATGGCCTTAAGTCAAATCAACCCTGAGTAGTGTATGTGATAGATGACCCTCAGTAGAAATATTGAATGAAATACTTTGGCCAAAGTAGTGTGATGATCTTTGGCTCTGCTATTAGTTAATAGTGGTCCAGTATTACATGCTAGTTCCAAATTATGGGATTACAAGTTCTAGTTATGTAGGACACAACACTATGCTTAGTTGGTTTTCTTTATCGGTCACTCTACCAATATCTTCGTCAAAGGGTAGGGGCATCTATCAAATGCTAGATGTGTGGGGAACCACATTATGAGTTTGAGGTTGGAAAAAAAGCACTTGAGTAATGCTTGTCCTCCACAATAGGCAACAAAAAAATATGGATTTGAAAGGAAGGATTTTGGACCATCTTATAGCTATTTGTTCCAAAGATCATTGAGCTATGTATGTAAATGTATGTTTTCTTGTATTGTTGTAACTTATGAAATTGTTGAATAAAATAGGATCCATGTTGTATTATATTATGCATCTTGTTTAAATATTCTCAGTAAAGAGATGATTTTTTTTTTATTGCAATGGCTTGTTACACAGTTTATTTACATGAAAGATGAAAACTTTGAAATTTTTACTTCATTGAAGGGTTAATATGTTACACTTGCAAAGCTCATACAATTTTTACAAACTTAGTGTGCAAACCCAAAATGGAAAGAGGCAATGCAATGACCTAGAACGAAATGTAATTTACATATTATAAAAAATGCAATTTATTGAAAATGGAATGTTGTAAATGCACTAAATGAAGCAAATTAAGCTAAAGTTAATGAATTTTATGAAATAGAAAAACTAAAAACTAAAATAGAAATGTAATAGCAACAAACTTAAAGCTTAAAAAAAGATTTCAAATTCCAAAAAAAATAGATCAATACTTGATTAGGGACTCATTCACCAGTTGGGGCGAAAGGGTCCTGGATGAGGATTTTTCAAATGTTTTTGACTAATTTTTAAGTGTTTTTTAGTGAGTTTTAGATTCCAAAAAATCCAAGTCAAGTTTGATCAATCACTCATTCACCACTTGGGGTGAATGGGTTCTAGATTAGGGTTTTTTAACTATTTTTTATTGATTTCTAATATTTTTGCAATGTGTTTCAGTTTCAGGTCTAGAACAGTAACTTTCCGTTTCATATTTTTACAAGTGTACTATGAAATGCAAGTTGAAAAGGTAATGAAATGATGAATGCAAAAACTTAATTTAAAATGCAATTTTGTTTTGATTTTGAAATGAAAATTTATGTCATCTAACTGATATGAAAAATGAATGATTTAGTTTTATATTTTTTAGATTTAAAGAAATGCAAAATAATTCAATTCTAAACCCTAGATGAGATGCAAGTTTGAATGCAAATTAGGAAACCCTAAATGAGATCTAATTCAATGAAAATGAATGCAAATGATTACGATATCTAACCTAGGATGAGAAGAAAGACTCTAAGATAAAAAAAATTATAATATTCAATAAGTCGGGTTCAACAAAATGAAATAAAGAAAAAAAGTGGTTCATCAAGGTGAATTAACAAGATGATGAGCCACTATTTTTTATTAGGGATGTTTCACTCAATTATGAAGGCCAAAATGCATAAATAACAATCATAAATGGCTCCCAACTATTATAGCAACAATAAGGGAATTTTTGAGAGGCTAAAACAATGTGTACCTTGCTAAAAACTTGTTTTTAGGTCACTGAGGACTCATTCGCCTTTATTGGTGAATGGGTCTATTAGGCTTTCTAAAAACTAAAATTTGGGTTATGTTCCTTGATTTTTGCACTGCCATCTCCTCAGTGCTCAGCTCCCAAAAATATAAAACAAATCTTGTAGCCTTGCTTTCATGTTCTTCCAATATGGATGACAACTTTGCAACTTGACAATTTTGACAAATTTGTGTCAATATTGTTCTCCAGTTGATCTTCAACCTATGAACCTGGAAACATATGTCAAACAAGAGAAATAATTGTTCATTGTTAGAGGATAGGTGCTTTTCTTTGTAAAACCCCTTTTAGGTAGTTAAACCTTATGATGAAACAATGAAATGGAAGCATGAAACATTAAATATGAAATAACGATACCTTGGGAGATGTCTTGGAATGTAAATCTACAAACTAACATGAGGTGGCCATGTAGAATGTAGATCTTGATCTTGAATTATATGTAAAATAATTCTTACAAATTGATCTTCAATACTACATCAGCACAATAGCTCAACAAAATGTTTGATGCATTATTCCTTTGGGGTATGTGCAAGATCATCATGGAAAAAACAGACCCTTAAGTGGCAAAAAAATCAAAAAAATGAGTTAGGAAACTTGACGTAAAAATTTGAATAAGTTATCTATATTATTTCAAAAATATGTAAGAATAGAATCTATAACAAATTTAATGTAGTTTCTAAACTACTAGGTTTTTTTTTAAAAAAAAACCTATTTAATGAAAATTTGAAATTCCAATGCAGTAGTAGTTAAATTTCAGGGAAAAAAAAAGTAGGTGTCTGTTTGACCACCCTAACCACAATAAAATGATAATATTTTTTTATAAGATATTAGATATAAGTAGAGGACTCATGTCCCAATGTGATGCATATTTGTTTGTAATTTGTTTCCAAGTAAACAATTAATTATGAATTTTTTATTACGAGTTTGAAAAAATATAAAAAACTTGTATGTCTAACCACCTTAACTTGGTGAAAACTTCATGAAATTCAATTTTTCTTTTTTTATCCCTATAGTATGCCAAGCATAGAATGTGACACATGTTTTGGATTCAAAAAATGTGATACCATTTGAAATCTATAGATGATTTTCAATCAATCTATCAATCAGGGATTTAGTCATAATTTGAATAGAAAATGAATAATAATTACTTATTAAATTCAAAGTAAAGCATAATTTATATTGGTGGAAAGCTAAGAATCTCCTTTAAAAACCCTTTTCATTTCATCAATTTTGGGTAAAAAAAAGTCTTCAGCCACATACCCATCATATTGCCACTTTTTGGCCCATCATGATCCCGCACATACCCTTTGACATGATGATATGATCTTCAATTACTGCAATAAAACTTTGATAATATTCCCTTGAATATCCTTGAAAGTCCTCTATAATTCTCTTGTGAAGTATTAGGATGCTCTCTTGAAAGTCTTAGATTTCTTAGATGAAACTTTGTGAATTAACCTTATATTTATCCTAAATGTAAGGATTAACCCAAAAATTCAAATAATCCAAACTTCCATCAAATCTAGAATTCAAAGTCATTAAGATCTCACAACAATTAAATTCAAGAAGCAGTGTCCTAAGTAAGGATGACCCATTTTCCAGCTTGCTCAAATGGATCCTAGTACAAGTTTCTAGGCCCAAGCCTCGAGGAGGTTAAATAACATCAAAAACCCATCTCAAATATTCCAAAAAAGCGGTTTCCTAGTTAGGAGAACTCATTCGCCCAAAGTAGTGAATGGGTCCTAAGACACTTTTCTGAGACTTCAACTTTTCCAATGTAAATGTTATGCAATATCATTAATGGGTGTTAGGAAAGATCGTTGAAAAGTTTCATTAATAAGGCTTATATTTGAATTAAAGGGGCCAATTAAGCTCAATTAACCTCAATTAATTAATGAAACTATACATTAGTGTGAAAGTGTAGGAAAAAAATTTAAAACACCCTAAATAAGAGACAATCAAGTCTATTTTATTAACAAGGTCCCTAGACTCAATGTGAATGTGTAAAACACATTACTAAACCATAAAGAAAATAGGGAAGTGGGAAGATGTGCCCATTCTATTCTCTTTCAACCACTCAATAATGTCCTAGGATCCCAAATTGGATTGACTATCAACCTCAAAGGTGAGTCAATTATCAATAAGGAAGACATAGGAGGGGGTTTTCTTAGGCTTTGAAGGGTTCACCATGAATCAAAATATGGAAAAGACAACTTAAGATTCAACTCACAAAACCTTCT
This sequence comes from Sequoia sempervirens, assembly GCA_007258455.2. Taxonomy (NCBI): domain Eukaryota; kingdom Viridiplantae; phylum Streptophyta; class Pinopsida; order Cupressales; family Cupressaceae; genus Sequoia; species Sequoia sempervirens. The sequence goes on along the minus strand of VDFB02193867.1, from coordinate 644,401,263 downwards.
AATGCAAGCTAAATGAAGGATGCAAATGATGGAATTAAACAACAGGAAGTAGGATGTGTGTACTTGGGAAGTCTAGAAATGTGATGAGGTTTCTAGAAATGCAAAAATGTTGTCAAAATATGCTATGGAGGACTAAGATTCCCTTACTATTTTATTAGTCTCACTATTGATTTTCAGGGCAGATACAAAATCTTTGGATGCTAGAACAAGATCCGAAAGAATCTCTATAATATTCCACTTGCAGGAATAAGATTCCCTTACTACAGTCTTAGTCCTAATCTAAATTTTTGAAATATTTCAATTTGACCCTAAGGTTAAAGGTATGCACTTTCTTCTTCTCTGATCTTAGGTTCTAAAACTTTCATATATGGAATGTAGGTGAGTTTTCATGAAGATGACAACATTTTAATAAAGCTTTACAACTTTGCAACTTTTTACTTCAAATGATCTCCAAGTCTTCAACCTAAATCTGCAATCAAAAAAACATAAGAGAGGAAAAACTTGTTGATTTTTAGTAAATTATGGGGGTTTTCCTTGGTCAAACCCCTTTTTGGTAATTAAACCTTGAAATAAAACAGAATAAAGGAGGGAAACGATGAATGAACAAAGTGCAATGTTACAACTCACCAAACCATTGAACTAAGGTGCTACAAATATGCTTGAAATGATTTCACGGATTTGGTTCTTGACTCTTTCTTGAAGGATTTTGATCTTCAATGAAACACTTGCTTGAATCACAAACCCTACATGACAATTGTTAGCACAATAACAAACATGATGCCACAATATCCTTGAAATGATGCTTGAATCTTGATGATGGCTCCAAATTTTTGATGAATTACTCTTGAATGTTGGAATACTTGAATGTTTGGATGCTTAGATTGCTTGTTAGATTTATAGGTGAAAATATGAGAGAAGGAACCTTGTATTTATACTTATCAATAATTAATATCCTGAAATTACACCACAACAAGCTGACATATGAATTCATTAATTAAAGGAAGCTAAATCCTGCCAAGATTTGAAATTAAATCCTAAAAATACCTTAAGGGTGAGTAAGACACCCTAAGTGGCATCTTAGTCCTGATGCATGAAACTCGTGGAATAGACTCCAAAAAAGGGCCACCTTAAGGCACACTTGAAATCAAGGTCCCAAGACCTTTGGGGGACAAAGATTCCCTAGGTGGCATCTTAGTCCCAACCCAGAAAATCAGGGACACTCAACTAAAATTATTAAATTATCATTTATCCATTGATGTTTTTCATGATTAGCGAGAAAAAGATAGCTTATTAGGCCTATGGATGCAAAATAGGACCAATTAAGACATAAATAGGGATAAAAAAAGAAAGGGAGGCCCAAACAAGTGTTGAAATGCAAGGGTATGAATTTTCCTACACTACATTTAGCCCCCCCTTTAGTGAGAGGATGAATTTGCTTCAAACTCACACTAAAGTAACCAACCACTCAATCAAGAGGGGTTCAAATGTACAAATGATAGTAATATATTATGACAATAATCAAGAGGGTTACTAAACCCCCAGGATCAAGATCCTATGGCAAACCAACATAGGCACAAAGGAAAAAACATGTGGATGATATATGAAGCCATAACCATATGGAAAACATACACCATCAAAGATAGAAAAAGTAAAAAGGAAAAGTTTTGTTGATCAAGCTTCGACTGGCCATCCAAAGTGTTATGGACTAGGTCTAGGCTAGTTGTCCAAGAGAGGTTTACAAGTGGAACATGCTATCCACTGTGCAAAAACACACATGCTCACAAGGGCTAGTGAAGCTAGTTGCTCACTAGGTGAGCCCCAAGAGGTCGATATCAAGTTCATACCCCCATGACTATGATAAGGAAAAAGAAAAATTCACTCTCACAAGGGCTAGTAGAGCTAATTGTTAACTAGGTGAGCCCGAAGGGACCATATCAAAGCCATACCTCCATGACTTTAATAAGGTACAAGAGGAAAAATACAAGAAGAAAGAGGGATGTTCAAAGGGATCTTACTTAATTCATGCAAGGTCTTAATCATAGGGGACATTTTGCTTAACATCTCTAAAAGAAGATAAATACTAGGTCTCTCCTAAGGAACATTGTACCTAATGTTTTGAAGAGAGGACAAGTGTAAGGTCTCATCTTAGGGAACATTCTACCTAATGTTTCCAAGAGAGGACAAGTGTAACGGTCTCATCTTAGGGGATGTTTTATGTAATGTTTCTAAGAGAGGAAAAGGAAATATCATGCTCTTGAAGGAAGTCAAACCCAATGACAACACCAAGAAAAGGATGTGTTGCATGAAGAAATAAAATCGCACAATGAAACATGAGTGTCAATGTATGCACCCTCTTTAAAGTAGTTTCTAACACAATTGTTGTGAGAAATTTCTTTAAGAAGAAGAATGCATGAGAGCTTATTCATAAATCTCTAAAGAAAATAGGGAGGTGGGGGGTTGTTCCCACTCTATTCTCTTTCAGCAACTCAATAATGTCCTAGGATCTTGGTCGCACCCAAAAAAGGATATGAAAATCACAGTAAAACCTTTCCTAGGAATTGGACATTCCAACAGGTGACTAATATCTCTCTATGGATGTTCATTTACTTGTCAAACCAGGGGATGTATACTTTAAATGGCGCAACACAATATATGCACTAAGAACTGGTTTCAGTCAAAACTTAGTAGAAATAAATACTTGGAAGGAATTATATCTACACTACAGGAAGGTAATGCAAAGTTCTTTAACTCAACTATGATTTGATTAAAACAAAAACCATAACAGCTACGACTGAAACATAAACTATGAACTGGCCTTATGTTGTAGGAACAGGCATAGGGATGGATTCCCTGTGCTGCAGGAGCAATACAAGACTGAGTTTGTATGAAAACTTCAAAGATGAAAGCTAACTGAAGATCAACAGAAAAGAACAGCTAACTAACTAGCTACAGATACTTACTAAGTGGGCCCCCTTAGCAAGCATCTACTGATTACGCAGGTGCTGAACTCAAAACTTCATCAAACTTTATTCATGAAAAAAAAATGGTATACATTGCTTTGTTAATATAAAATAACAACAAACTCTGTCTCTTGTCAAATAGATTCTGCTTTTCATTATCATACTGACTCTTACATGATATCTGCTATCTTTCTATCACTATGCTTCTATCTTACTCTAACTATCATCTCCCTTCTCACTCGCGTAGGAGGAGTACTTTATTTAAAATTAGGAGAGCAACTAACTAACTAACCCTATCAAAGAAAGACGTGGAAGTAAAGTGTATCCCAAAATCAAGGAACAAACTTCATAAATGAATTTATGCGTTCAACCCGATCCAGAGAGAATCTAGCGCTCCACTCTTTCCAGATTGACTATCATTAAAAATCTTTCCCAACGGTTTTGGTCAAAGAGTCTTCACCTAAGCTTCCTCGAAGTCATGCAGGAAATGGACTTTACTGCAAGGCTGAGATCGGCTGCGCTTGACTCGATCATTCTTCAACAACCTGCGAAACAAAAGGTAGCATATGCAAAAGAAAAGGCGTATGGCACATACACAATATCCATTCATTAATCCCACATTTAAATCTATTTCATCATTCAAAAACTGTATGCGATATACCAGTCATTTAGGGAGTCAACGGGGTAATAAATGTAGTCAAGTCAACACAATAAGCTGCAGGAATATGCAAATGTTTTGCTACAGGATATCCCCATAAAACGTTTCAAAAGATTTTTAAACAACCACGAATAACAAAAGTAAAGGCATTAAAAGTTCATCATAATATCCAAACTATGAGCATATTTTGGGCTCATCACTACCCCCTACTTAGCCTAATGCTGGTCCTCTAGCATTAACTTTCCTGGTGGTTTCTTTGAAGTCAGTGGTTGCTACATGACTCTGAGATGGAGTTCCAAACCTGTAATAAAATCCTCTGAAAGCCTGGCACCTTTAATACCTACATTCTTCTAAATCATCATTAAGATTGGTAGCCTGATAAGGATAAAGGGGCCACATTAGCACAAGAGGTCTAAATTTCAATGGTAACCACAGTTCAAATCTCTTTTGAAGTCCCAACTGTATATATCTGCTTCATCATTTAAGAGCTGCTGTGAAATTTAGGGGACTGTGAGGTTTGGATCTTCTTAGTCCAATAGTTAATCTTTCCCACCTTTTCTCACTTCTGGTGTATGCCAGTCTTCAAAATGACTATGACTGTTCCTAAAAGTCATCATATACCTATTTCCTGATATCAAATATCTTCTCTCTGGCTGTAATATTATTAATGCCATATGTCAGAGAAAACCAGTCTTTCAACATTGCATGGGGGTTTGAACTTTGAGAGCATAATGGAACAAGCTCATTTCTCTCAGCTTCCTCATATATTTTCCATTGCCTGCCATAATTCGCTTCATTTGCTGCCCATGACATAAATGATCTCAAATGGATATCACCAATATACAGAAGAGGGTTCCATTTTGTTTCCGATGGAATTAAGAAGCCATGTAAATAAAATTCACACAGAGAATTTCTTAACCAATTAGGGGCTGCCTCATATGCCTCGTAAAATTCTTTAGCAGTGTGAAGTATAGGATCTTGATTTCTGGAAATTCTCATTAGTTGGAACCATAAGAACTGTTCCTTAAGGCATAGAGCATAAACTCTGGGTGGTGGTCTACATTCCATAATCTGACCAGTTACTTTTAACATTTCATCCATTTTTGCTTTCAACTCAACAATTTCCTGCTTCTGACTTTCAATTTCCTTTTTCAGTTTCTTCCTTTCTACCTCCCATAGACTTTGTTGTATGTCAGTCTGAGCTATGTGTCAGAAATTTAGGGTTTGCAATGTAGCTGTTTCCCAGTTAGCTTTGACATATTCTAGAAACTCAATCAAAAAACGTCTTCTTATAAACAACAATGACTTTACAAGTTGCAGGGTGAAATGTAGCCTCACTAGGCACATTCAATTGTTTAGTCAATTCATGCTCTTGCTGCAAGATGAATTCTTGTTGCTGCAGTGGAGAAGATTGTGCTTCCTCTGAAAATTGCATAGCAGCGGTAGCCAAGTCATCAAGATTTGGTAACCCTTGCTCATTATGCTCCATTTACTTTGTCTCAACTTGTTCCTCTTCAGGAACGAATGAACTCTGTGCAACATTTTTGAATACATTCTAAGAAACATTAAATTTAGACCCTCCAGATCCTTCTAAAATTGCAATAACCTCTGGTTGAGGTGAAGCAGGGGAGGTCTTATATTGTTTCCTTATGAAAACTCTTCTTGGCACTGGTGCGGCTGTAGGAGATGTTCTGCTAGCCTTCCTTTTTCTGGTCTACTTAGAGGGCTCTGCCCTGCCAGAGGATGATGGTGAATTGGTGTTAGCAACAGGTGTTGCTGTAGGAGAGACGGCTGCAGGGGAAGATGCTGCAGGAGAAGAGCATTTCCTTTTTCGAGAATGAGGGTCAGACTCTAGGGTTTGTTCTACCCCAGATGACTCACCTGCCTTTGTTTTTCCCTTCTCTCTCCTAGTGGCAGACCTAGTTTGTACCCGAGCAGAGGATTCTGGTGGGGGAGCTGTGGGACCAGGTGCTACAAGGGTAGATGACCCTTGCCCTATTCTACTAGTAGACGCAATTTCTTTCTTCTTTTTCTGAGGCCGTGGGGTAAGTACCCTAAGGGGTTGTGGAATTTGGAAGCTCTTTTGGGAAATGAATTGTTGCCAGGAAAGAGGTGAGACATCTCTCAAAGAGCGTTCAATCAGTAATTTGATAAGGCCATGGTGAGCAACAGAATTATCTTTCCCTTGTTGGGTTCCATGGGCACTTTGTTCTAGAAATTTTAACAAGAAATTTGAAACATTTACAACTAACCCATGCCTCATATGACTTAATAATTTGAAATGATACAAATGCAGGTAGGAGAAACGGCCTTCACAGGTTAAATACCTAATTATGTAAGTGGCGTATTCTAAATAAGGAGGAGGCAACGATACCCGATTGCATCCCTGCTTGGAGACTTCCAAAGGTCCATCAGTGGGCATTGAAAACTCAGCTCTTGCAGCGGCAACATCTGAAGAAAAATTTTCTCCAATGGCTGGAAGCCCGGTTACTTCAACAATTTTGTCTTTAGTTGCAACAATCGTTAGACCCCATACAGTGGCTTCCCCTTTAGAAAGGGTTCTCAAAAATTCTCCAGCAGCCTCCTCATCAAAAGCATTTAAACTCAAGAAATAGTTTAACCATCCACAGATGCTGAATGCGTGGACTGTTTGAGGATTTTGCAATAATAATTCATGAGCTACAAGCTCATGTCACACTAGCTGACCACCCATGTTCATAGTTTTCCCCTAGCTAAACTCAATTCCTTGCTGAAAATTCAAATTCTCTGTTTCCCTTTCTGCTCTGGTTTTTATTCTATTGTGTCGTCACATTTCTTTCTTTTCCAAAAATAAACTTTTTGAACAAGCAGTTTTAATCATAATTTACAAGAAAAACATGCAATAAAGAAGGACATGCGATCATATTTGGAAAGTACCAGAAAAATAATAAAGAAAGGATATTTGCGCAGTTATGGTAGCGGCGAAAAGACAGGTTTTAAAAGGTGGATTACCCCACCCCCTACTTAGAGTATGACATGTGTCCTCACATGTACTAAAGAATAGGCGGAGATCGGGTAATAATGACTGGTACTATCATAGCAGTAAATGAATAGAATAAAATAAATAAAATATGCAATAACAAAAGATATGGCGTACCTTTGATATTTGCATGTACGTGTGAAGAAAGATGACAGCGTCTGCATGAGTTGACAATTGGGAATGATATCTTAATTAAGAGGTGATGCGAATGGATGAAGTGGATGGGTGACGTGGGCGAATGAGATGAATGGATGGAATGGATGGATGGGATGGATGGATGGAAGATAAAGAAGTGAGATGGGGCGATAAATGAGAATGGAGAAAAAGGGGTTTCCTTTTAAAAAGAAAACCTTTATTATGAGCATGTTTTTTCAAAATTACGGTGAAGCTGCAGGAGAAAGGCTAAAGCCTTCAGCTGTAGGAAGAGTAGCAGGAGGAACCTGAATGAACTGCAGCATGAATTCTTCTTTTGAAACTCATTTATTGTACAACCGGAGTCGGTGGCCATTAACTAGCAATTTGAAACGGACTGAATCAATTGTCACCAGCTGTATAGCTCCATTGTCAAACACATTCTCAACTTCATAGGGGCCAAGCTAGCGTGTTGTGAGCTTACCTTGGTTCTCTTGATATCTGGAATCATATAACAAATCCCAATCACCAGCAGCAAATTTCTTGGTTTTGATGTGTTGATCATGCCATTTCTTCCTTTGTTGTTGGATTGCTTCTATGTGCTGCAGGGCTACTTTTCTCATTTCGTCCAAAGCATTAGCTGTAGGAGACGGTCCTTCTGTGCTTCAGATATTTCCATATTGAGTTCAAGAGTTGTCCTCAAAGTTTTGTGCTCAAATTCTATGGGCAACATGGTTGTTTTCCCATAAAGCAGCTCAAAAGGTGTAAACCCAGTTGTTGTCTTCCATGTAGTGCTATAGGCCCAAACCGCTTCAGGAAGTCGATTGCTCCAATCTTTTCTATGGAGTTGCACTGTCTTTGTTAGGATCGCCTCAATTTCCCTATTTGTTACCTCTGCCTGACCATTGGCTTGAGGGTGATAGGGGCTGAACTTCCTATGTTTGATCTTATAGTCATTCATTAGTGCAGTGATCAAATTCGATGTGAATTAAGCTCCCTGATCAGTTACAAGCTCTCTGGGAACTCCAAATCTAGTGAAAATTTGTTCATACAGAAATTCAGCAACCTTGTTATCTTGAGCATGAGTCATAACTTTTACCTCAACCCACTTTGTTACATAGTTTGTGCAAACTAGAATGTATGACTTGCCATTTGATGGTGGATCAATTGGTCCCACAAAATCCATTCCCCATTTATCAAAAGGGGTGACTATTACCTGTGGATATAGTGGCATTTCATCTGACTTCGTTGGTCTTCTCATATGTTGGCATCTATCACATTTCCTTGTATGGACCACAACATCCTTGTGTAATGTTGGCTAGTAGTACCCTATTGTAAGAATCTTCATTGAGGTTATTTTTGCTGCAAAATGTCCCCCACATGGTTCATCATGGCAAGCATGCAAGATATCATAAGTCTCATCTTCTCTTACACATCTTCGCATCACTTGATCAGGTCCAGTATAAAATAGACAATTTGCAATCCATGAAAAGTTCAAACTTCTCTCTATTAACAATTTCTTTTCTTTTGGAGAAAAGTGGCCTGGTATTCTGCTTGCTGCTAGATAATTGGAAATGTTTGCATACCATGGTGTATGTGTAGCAATGGAAAACAAGTGTTCATCTGGGAACCTATCATCAATGACCTCGTATTCAATAGGTGCAGCTGATTGAAGTCTTGATAAAAAGTCAGCTACAACATTAGCTCTTCCTGGTTTGTCAATTATTGTAATGTCAAATTCTTGTAACAATAGGAGCCATCTTGCCAATCTACTAGAAATGGCAGGTTTGTTCATCAGATACTTGATTGCTGCATGGTCAGTATGGATGAATATCTGATAACCTGTGATATAATACCTAAATTTATTCAAAGCATACACTACTGTGAGCAATTCCTTTTCAGTAACAGTATAGTTGAGCTCAGGACCTTGAAGGTTCTTGCTGATAAAGTAGATAGCATGCTCAATTGAATTTTCTTTTTGACTTAAAACTGCTCCTATACCAAAATCAGAGGCATCATCATGTATGTGAAAAGGAAAATTCCATTTTGGACCTTGAAGAACAGGGGCTTGAGTAAGCAAGTTCTTTAGTTGCAGGAAAGATTTTTCACAAGCCTCTGTCCACTCGAATAGAGAATCCTTAGTTAACAAGGCATAAAGTGGACTGACAATTTTACTGAAATCTTTTATAAACCTTCTATAATACCCTGCATGGCCAAGGAAACTTTTGACATCTTTTTGTTTTGCAGGAGTTTGTAAATTCAGAATAACTTCAATTTTAGCAGGGTCGACCTGAATTCCATTCTTTGAAATATGATGACCTAGAAGAATACCTTCTTCCATCATTAGAAAACACTTTTCACTGTTTAGAGACAATTTTTTCTCTCTACACCTTTTCAATACCTTTTCTAAATTCACCAGTGCTTCTTCAAATGTGACTCCATAGGTAGTGAAATCATCCATATAAATCTCCATATAGTCATGAGATATATCAACAAAGATACTAATTACTGCTCTCTGAAATATTCCTAGCACATTGCATAGACCAAAAGGCAAGACCGAATAAGCAAATGTTCCCCATGGATAGGTAAAAGTGATCTTATCTTGATCTTCAGGGGCAATTTTTATCTGATTGTACCCACTGTAACCATCCAAAAAGGAAAAATATCTTTTGCCAGACAGTGAGTCTAGTACTTGGTCTACAAATGGTAGTGGAAAGTGATTTTTTTAGTGGCAGTGTTCAACTCTCTGTAATCTACACACACTCTCCATTTTCCACCTTTCTTGGGAACAATAACTAATGGAGAAACCCATTGACTGTCAGAGATTGGATAAATAAAACCAGCATCAAGCAATTTTTGAAGCTCACTTTTAACTATTTCTCTAAGTGTTGGATTTACTCTTCTTTGAGGTTGTCTAACTGGTAAACAATCTTCTTTGATATATATCCTGTGAGTGCAAACTCGAGGATCTATTCCTTGCATGTCCCCATATTCCCATGCAAAAGCTTTATGCTGATCTTGTAGCATTTTTAATAAGATAGCTTGTTGAGATTGTGACAGCTTGCTATTGATATTCAAACAATAACCTGGAGACAATTCTATCTGCTTAGTGAGATTACTCATAGAATCTACAGGTGATGTTTGTAGCTCTTGTGGAAGCAAGTTATTAAAAATTGTTGGAAGTTTAGGCAGTGAACTCTCAGAATTTGGTTGCTGCAGGAAACATTGTAGATGGCTACCACTTGGATCAGATGAACTACCCGTATTAGAGTTGTACTATAGAATTTGAAAAAGCAAAGCATCCTCACTCTAAAGTTGTGAGAATGGATCATTTTGAAGCATCATTAATTGAGTCAAAGAATTGACTTCTTCAGTTTCTTCCCCCACATCTGGCCAAATAGGTTGGGACAAATCTGGTTGAGGTCTAGCAGGCAGATACAGAGCCAATTTTTTTGTGGACTGTCCATCAGAAATGGTCATATCTCTAGAATGACATCCTATAAAAGCATCAGTAGTTGCTAACCATGGTCTACCAAGGATAACTGGATACCATCCTAAAGTTGCCTTAATTGATAATATTGTGAAATCAACTGGATACTCCCAAGATTCAAGAGTGACAATTACATCTTCCACCATCCCATCAGGTTTAACTGTGGAGCTATCTACAAGCTGCAGAACTGTGGGTGTAGACCTAATGTTTGAAATGTTCAAGTAGTCCATAGTATGCTTTGCCATGACATTAATGGTAGCACCTAAGTCAATCAAAATATTTTTTACAATTTGGCCATTTATATGTATTTGCACTACAGGACTTCCAAGGTCAATATACTTTAGGATGACTACATTTCCCAACATTATATCAGCCAATTTCCCTAAAACATGAATTGTTTAGGGATTCTTTTTCTTTCATCCAGGCTTCTTCAAACAAGCATCTTTAATAGATTTTCTAAAAATGGGAACATCTTTAATAGCCTAAAATAAGGGGATTTGAATTTGTACATTTTTGAGCTGATCCAGAATGTCAAAAGTGGGTTCTTCCATGGATTTAAATGCAATACTTTGCAACCTCTGAGGAAAATGTGGTTTGTCTTGACTTTGCAAAACAGGCTCCTTAGAAACCATATCAGGTATAGGCATATGCTCAGTAGGATCAGCAGGTGCAATAGATTCTTCAAGGGGAGAATCTGGTATTTCAGTAATTAGAGGCAGTTTTGGAGTAGGTAAAGTGGTTCCAGACCTCAAATGGGTGTCATTATTGTTTAAGGCATAAGCTTGATATTGGTTGGCTTCGACAAGATATGTAGGCTACTGTGGCTGATGTTGTTGCCTAATATTGGGATTTGGCAACGGCTGGGTAGGCATAGGCATTTGTTTTGGAGGTCCAGTATTTGTGGCAGTTGTTGCAGGAGGTGGCATAAGGGCCTGTGGTTGCGGTTGTGGAAGCTGCAGGAATCCAGGGGATTAGTTTTTCCATTCTGAGGACCTCTCCATTGAGGATTTTGCTGCCAATTACACGAAGGTGGAGTCCATTGTCCTTGTGGCTGCTGCCAACCTCCTTGAGGAGATTGCCATTGTGGGGTCTGATAATTAGGCCAACTTGGTTGAGGTGGATTCCAGGGTGGTGGTGGTCCATATGCATGTTGCCATTGGTTATTATAGCTAGAATAAGGATTACCAAAAGTTAAAGGATCTTGAGGCATACCTTGTCTTTGGGCCCATGGTCTCCTTTGTGCAACAAAGAACACTTGATCATCATCACCTTCTACTGGCTTGAAGTCAGTAGGTAGTTGCTTAGCTTCCAAATTAGCCACCATCTTGCATCTGCAGTCATGCTTCTTCTGTCTGCAATATGGACAGAACTCAGCCAAAACTACCTCAGCTTCCTCATGTTTCTTCCAAGCTTGCATAGTGTCTAGTTGTGTAGCCATATTATTAATGATGTTCTGCTTGAAGTCAGACAGCAAATTTGTTATCTCCATCTGAGATATTCCACCAGAAGAAGACTTCCCCACTATAGCATGATGACCTCGACCTTTCTTAACTATTTCTCGGGAGTAGTTAAGACATATTTTCTTTATATCATCCCAAGGTAGTTGGGTTATATCACCTCCTCCCATCAGGTCTAGGGCATCTATACAGGCATCACTGATTCCCCTTAGAAAGAGTAGTTTCTGAGAGTCCTCGTTGAGAGTATGGTTTGAGTTCCTCTTTAGTGAAAATAAAAATATGGAAATATAATCTTCCAGACTTTCATCCTCCTTCTGCTGAATTCAAAATATGTCATCTCCTTTGCTGGCACTCTTACAATATTCCTTATACTTCTCAAGAAATTTCGTCTGCATGGCTGCCCAACTATCAACAACGCCTCTTCCCAAACTCATGAACCATCTGAGAGCTCCCTCCTTCAAGGTGGAAGGAAATAACTTCAGTTTATGAGTGTCTGAGTTGTAGTCATAACTGCGACAGAGGACATCAAACTCAAACATAAAATTTTCAGGGTCCTCTATGACTAGGCCATAGAATTTTGGAAGTAGTGAAGAAGGTATATTCTTAAGATTGTCAGTATGTCGTTGGGAAACAATGGGAAACTCAAAAGCAGGAGGTGGATTATTAGGTGGATTATTTGTCATGTTTGCTTGCTAGAATAACAGAGTGAATGGATTTTCCTCAGGTTCGTTGTCAGCTGGGTCAAATGGTAGTTCAACAAACAGGTTTTCAGCGAGGAACCTTCCCAGTGCATCTCTTCTTCTTCTATGCATGCAATATGATGAATGGTGGTTTGAAAGATTATGAAATTTTTTGACTAACAAACTAAACTAATACTAAAAATGACTTATGAAAAATCCTTAGCTTAATGCCATCCCCGGCAACGGCGCCAAAAATGGTTGCGCCCACAAAAAGATATGAAAATCACAGTAAAACCTTTCCTGGGAATTGGACATTCCAACAGGTGACTAATATCTCTCTATGGACGTTCATTTACTTGTCAAACCAGGGGACGTATACTTTAAATGGCACAACACAATATATGCACTAAGAACTGGTTTCGGTCAAAACTTAGCAGAAATAAATACTTGGAAGGAATTCTATCTACGCTATAGGAAGGTAATGCAAAGTTCTTTAACTCAACTATGATTTGATTAAAATAGAAACCATACAGCTACTGACTGAAACACAAACTATGAACTAGCCTTATGCTTTCTGAGGAGCGAGGCACGGGGATGGATTCCTATCTTTATAGGAGCAATACAAGGCGAGTTTGTATGAAAACTTCAAAGATGAAAGCTAACTGAAAATTATGAAAAGAACAGCTAACTAACTAGCTACAGATACTTACTAAGTGGGCCCCTTAGCAAGCATCTACTGATTATGCAGGTGCTAAACTCAGAACTTCATCAAACTTTATTCATGAAAACAGAATGGTATACATTGTTTTGTTGATATAAACTAACAACAAACTCTGTCTCTTGTCAAACAGATTCTATTTTTCATTATCATACTGACTCTTACATGATATCTGCTATCTTTCTATCACTATGCTTCTATCTTACTCTAACTATCATCTCCCTTCTCACTCGCGCAGGAGGAGTACTTTATTTAAAATCAGGAGAGCAACTAACTAACTAACCCTATCAAAGAAAGACGTGGAAGTAAAGTGTATCCCAGAATCAAGGAACAAACTTCATAAATGAATTTATGCGTTCAACCCAATCCGGAGAGAATCTAGCGCTCCACTCTTTCCAAATTGACTGTCATTAAAAATCTTTCCCAACGGTTTCGGTCAAAGAGTCTTCGTCAGAGCTTCCTCAAAGTTGTGTAGGAAATGGACTTTCTTGCAAGGCCAAGATCGGCTATGCTTGACTCGATCATTCTTCAACAACCTGTGAAACAAAAGGTAACAGATGTGAAAGAAAAGGCATATGGCACATACACAATATCCATTCATTAATCACACATTTAAATCTATTTCATCATTCAAAAACTGTATGCGATATACCAGTCATTTAGGGAGTCAACGGGGTAATAAATGTTGTCAAGTCAACACAATAAGCTACAGGAATATGCAAATATTTTGCTACAGGATATCCCCATAAAAGGTTTCAAAAGAGTTTTAAACAACCACGAATAACAAAAGTAAAGGCATTAAAAGTTCATCATAATATCCAAACTATGAGCATATTTTGGGCTCATAAGATCCCAAATTGGATTGACTATAAACTTGAAAGGTGAGTCAATTTTCAACAAGGAAGACCTAGGAGGGGGTTCTTTTAGGCTTTGAATGGTTCACCACTAAGCAGAAGCTTGGAAAAGACACTTTAATATTCAACTCACAAAACCTAGCAATGCAAGCTAAATTAAGGATGCAAATGATGAAATTAAAGAATAGTAAGTAAGGATGTGTGTACTTAGGAAGTCTAGAAATGTGATGAGGATTCCAAAAATTCAAAAAATTTGTTAGAATATGCTATGGAGGACTAAGACACCCTTACTATCTTATTAGTCTTGTTGTCATGTTTCGGGGTAGATGTGGAATCTTCAGATGCAAGAATAAGATCCAAAAGAATCTCTGCAATATTCCACTTGGAGGAAAAAGACGCCCTTGCTACAATATTAGCCCCAATTTGAATTTTTGAAATCTCTTAATGTGATCTTGAGGCTAAAGGTTTGTACTTTCTTCTTCTCCAATCTAAGGTTCTAAAACTTCCGGATCTGGCTTGTACATAATTTTCCATAACAATGACAAATTTGCAATGCAAGTTTGCAAGTTTGCACTTCAAATGATCTTCAAGTCTTCAACCTAAATATATAATCATAAACACACAAGAGAGGAAATACTTGTTGATTGTTAGTTAATGGGGGTTTTCCTTGGTCAAACCCCTTGTTGGTAATAAAACTTTAAAATGAAATGGAATAAAGGAGGGAAATGATGAGTGAACAAAGTTCAATGTTAAAACTCACCAAATCCTTGCAATAAGGTGCTACAAATATGCTTGAAACAACTGCAATGGATGTGGTTCTTGATTCTTTCTTGAACGATGTTGATCTTGAATGAAACAATTGCTTGAATCATAAACCCTACATCATAATTGTTAGCACAATAAAAAAAGTGATGCAACAATATCCTTGATATGTTACTTAAATCTTGATGATGGTTCCAAATTCTTGATTAATTGCTCTTGAATGTTTGAATACTTGAATTGTTGGATGCTTAGATTACTTGTTAGATTGCTAAGTGAAAATAAGAGAGAATGAACCTTGTATTTATACTTATCTATGCTTAATATCCCAAAAATTACACCACAACAAGATGACATATGAATTCATTAATTAAAGGACGCTAAATCCCACCAAGATTTGAAGTTAAATCTTCAAAAATACCTTAAGGGGGACTAAAATTCCCTAGGTTTCACCTTAGTCCTAAGGCATGAAACTCGGGGCATAGACTCTAAAAAGGGGCCACCTTAAGGCACACTTGAAATTAGGATACCAAGACCTTTGGGGGACAAAGACGCCCCTAGGTGGCGTGTTAGTCCTGGTCCAAAAATTTGGGGAACTAGCCAAAATCATTAAATTATCATTTATCCATTGATGTTTGTCAGGATTATCCAAAAGAAGATATAGCTTATTAGGCTTGTGGATGCAAAATAGGAAAATTAAGACATAAATAGGGATAAACAAAGCAAGACGGGCCCAAACAAGTGTGAAAATGCAAGGGTATGCATTTTCCTACACTAAAATTACAACATTAAATCAAGGAAACATTATGTTCGTTTATTGTTAATTATTCCCAAATGCAGGAAAAGGGATACTTTTTCTGTTAATACATAACCAAATCCATACCAGATTGCTTGGGTGCAAGATAATCATAAAAAAAATTAAGTGAACAATGTAATGTGAAGTTTAAAGTTGGGAATTATGATGATAAAATTCTATGCGATATCATCCCTATGGATGATTTTCACATTTTTCTTGGAAGACCATGGCAATATGATTGAAAATCCATACATGATAGGTGTGCCAACACCTACAGAATTGTGAAAGATGGAGTAAAGCATAAGCTAAAACCTTTGAAGGATGAAAATGTTCAAATTTGTGGTAATGCTATAGTTTTCTTTGTTGATGCAAGGAGATTTCTTGATGGTATGAAGCATGAGAAGGTTTTTTTTGCTATTATTTCTAAAGCTAACATTGAAGTTGTTGGTGAAGCTCTTGTAGAAGTTGTCGATTTGCTGCAAGAGTTCAAAATGATTGTTTTAGATAATATGACTAAAAGACTCCCACCAGTAAGAAAATTTAGCCATCAAATTGATTTGATACTAGGGGAGAGTTTTCTAAAAGATCAGCTTATAGAATGTCACCTATAGAGAACGAAGAGGTAAATAAACAAATTACTGATTTGTTGAAGGGTTTGATAAGAGAGAGTTTAATCCCATGTGCAATGCCTATTATTTTTTCACCAAAGGAATGGGGAGAATGGAGGATGTGCATGGATTCCAAAGCTATAAACAAGATCACAATAAAGTACAAGTTTCAATTACATATAATGGATGATATCATGGATTTTTTGAGTGGAGTGACATATTTTAGTAAGATTGATTTGAAGAGTGGGTATCACCAGATAAGGATACATGAAGGAGATAAGTGGAAGACCACATTCAAGATGAAAAACAAGTTTGTATGAGTGGCTAGTCATGACATTTGGGCTAAC
The DNA here is from genome assembly GCA_007258455.2 of Sequoia sempervirens. NCBI lineage: Eukaryota > Viridiplantae > Streptophyta > Pinopsida > Cupressales > Cupressaceae > Sequoia > Sequoia sempervirens. The sequence goes on along the minus strand of VDFB02193867.1, from coordinate 644,384,785 downwards.
TAATGCACCTAGTACATTTATAGGGTTAATGAATGAAGTGTTGAAAGAGTTCTTAGGTAGATTTGTGATTATTTATTTAGATGAAAATTTGATTTTTAGCAAGACTCTTGAGGAGAATTTCATGCATATTAGACTTTTTTTTGAAAATATTAGAGATGAAAAGTTGATGATTGACCTCAAAAAGTGTATCTTTGTGAAGAGGGAATTAGTGTATTTAGGCTTTATTGTTTCAGGAGAAGGAATCAATACAAATCCAAAAAAGGTGGGAGCTATTCTAGAATGGCCAACACCAAGCAGTGTAACAAAGGTGAGATCATTTCATGGGTTAGAATTTTTTTATAAAAAGTTCATCAAAATTTTTAATAACATATGTGCACCACTAACTAAAACTACGAGGGGTGATAAGAAGGAATTCATGTGGATTATGGGGGTAGCAAAGAGATTTGATTTTTTGAAGAGTAAAGTGACAATGCATCCTGTTTTAGCACTTCCAAATTTCAACAAGGTCTTCCAAGTGCATTGTGATGAAAATGGTAATACTATTAGAGTTGTTTTGAGCCAAGAAGGTAAGCCTCTTGCATACTTTACTGAGAACTTAAATGATGTTAAGAAAAAAGTATTCAGTTTATAATCAAGAGTTTTATGCAATCATTCAAGCACTTAAGAAATAGAGACATTATTTTATACCAAATGAATTTGTTTTATATATTGATCATCAAGCACTCCAATACTTGAGTAGTCAAAGGAACATGAAATGGGTTGAGGTTTTAAAAACATACACATTTTTGTTGTAACATGGAACTGGGAAGTCTAATAGAGTTATTAATGCTTTAAGTAGAAGGAAAGGTTTGTTGGTTGAAATGCAGGTTGAAGTTGTGGGTTTTGATGAACTCAAGAATATGTATGAAGGATATTTAGATTTTGGAGAGGCATGGAAGGCTTGCAAAGAGTCTATTGCAGCAAAAAAACACCAAATGGATGGATTATTTAATCCAAGATGGTATTTTGTTCAGAGGTAATCAATTTGCATTCCTAGAAGTTCCATGAGATTGAATTTAATTAAGGAGAAACATAGTGGTGGACTTCCAAGGCACTTTGGTTTTGATAAGACTATTATATTGGTTGGAGAGAAGTATTATTGGCCTCAATTGAAACAATATATAAGGAAGTATGTGTAAGGTTGTAGGGTGTGTCAAGTGGTAAAGGGGGTTAGTCAAAACATTGGTTTATATCAACCACTACCTAGACTCGAGAGGCCATGGGAGGACATAAGTATGGATTTTGTTCTTGGTTTTCCAAAGAAACAAAGAGGACATGATTCCATATTTGTGGTGGTAGATAGGTTCTATAAAATGGAGAATTTTATTCCTTTTCATAACACTAATTATGTTGTGAATTTTGTAGATTTGTTTTCTGGGGAAGTTGTGAGGCTTCATGGGATTCCAAAGAGCATAGTTTCATATAGCGATACCAAGTTTGTTGGCTACTTTTGGAGGACTTTTTGGAAGAAGCACAACACTAAATTAATTTTTTTCTCAGCATACCACCCTAAAATGGATGGTCAAAAAGAGGTGGTTAATAAGAGTTTTAAAAAATTTCTAAGATGCTTGGTTGGAGGCAAACCAAAACGGCAGGATTTAGTCTTATCACAAGCTGAGTTTTCCTACAACAACTCAGTTAACATAAGAATAGGTAAGTCAAAATTTCAAATTGTTAATTTATGCAATCCAAGAGTTTTTTCACACCTAAAAAATATTGATAATGATTTGAAAAAGAGTGCAGATGCAAAGGATTTTGCAGAGAATATGAAAGGCCTACATGATGAGGTGAGAAAACATATCAGTAAAATGATTTTTTCTTATAAAAATAATGTTTATTTGAGGAGAATACATAAATAATTATAGGTTGGAGATGAAGTGTTGGTGCATCTAGGAAAGGAGATATTTCTATTGGGTACATGCAATAAGCTCAAGATGAAGAAGTTTGGCTCATGCAAGATTGTGAAAAGGCATGATTCTGGTAATGCATATCAGGTAGAATTACCCAATGAGCTTAATATTTCTCCAATTTTTAATATTTCAGATCTGACTAGATTTCTCATGGAGGTGAAAATGATGAGAGTGCATTAATGAAGCAGCCACAAGCACTCATACCAACTTCAGAATATGAAAAGATTGAAGCAATTCTTGGCAATATGGTGAAAAGAAGCACCAGAAGAAGTCAATACATGGAATATTTGGTGAAATGGTTTGGGAGTCCTCTAGAGGATTCTTCATGGTTATCTGAGGCTGAGATTACTCATCTTGTATATTCTCTTGGAAATTGATAAGATCACTTTTTTTTTTCACTGTGGGTGTCTGATGTAGGAGCATCCATGACTTAGTGGCAATCTTGTGTCAACAAAAATAAGGATGTTTTCTTTTAATTTTAATTTTTCGTGTGGATTTAATATTCTATCTTGTGAAATAAATATTTTAATGTGCATTTTGATGTTGTAGAATGTTAAAAATTTGAATTTGAAATTTGGAGCAAATTTAAAGCAAATAGGATAAAAAAAAGAGATAGTGGAGAAAACACTTTGAAAGAAAAAGGCCGGGAAAAAAAAAAATGGGCATAGGGTTTTGGGAGACATACAATAAGGCTTGTTACTCCAAAATTTTAATTCTAAGACTCCTAAAAATAGAGAACCTAATGGTGGATGCCAAGATTGTGAAAACTGTATTTTTTCTTTAATTCTTGAAAGCATGAAAACAATTAAAGCACTATTCTCCACTCACAATAAATATGAAGTTGAAAATCCTATTTTATTCAATTTTAGTGATGGAAATTAATTTAATTATAGGATTTGAAGAGGTAGGCATGTATTTATAGAAATTCTTTTGGAATGAAAGAATATTCAACTAAAATGAACTTGCATTTGTATTTCATGTAAACTGGAGTTGTTTTTTGACAAAAAATTCTAATTTTTGAGTTTAGCTTTTTCAAAATTAAAATGTAAGACTTAGGAAGGAATAGAATAACTCAAAGAAGGTGATTTCATGGTGTTGTTTTAGTTTTAAGGCTGGTTACATAGGTGTAACATCTTTAGCAGTTGCATATTGAAGTATTGGGATTGTTGTGAGAAGTTGTGGATACATGAACTAAAAGAAATTTATGTTGTTTGGGTTTGATTTTCTACTACAAATATTTTGTATTTGAGTTTTCCTCGAGTCTTGTAATGGATTTTTTCAGCCCATTTTACTATTGGAATGATTGTAATTCCATTTGCAAAGTTTAATTGAGTTTGAAGTTGTTGGTTGCAAGTTGCAAACTAGAGAACAAAATTGTTGCAAGAATTTATTTCCTATGAAGTGTTTTCTAGTAGTTATATGATCTATTTAAATTTAATTTCCATTTGCATATTTTATTTTATTTAGCTCCATACATCACTTCCTTTTTTTGATGGAATCTCTCAAAAAATCTCAAGGATTCTCCTTAAAAAAGGCCTTCGTTGCACTTTTAAACCCCTTTCAACGTTGAGAAAGTTGTTTGTTCATGTGGCATTTCTTACATTGATGAAACTGGTCACTCTTTTAGCACCAGAATCAAAGATCATAGTACCAACATTAGGCATGAGTGTACCTCCAAATCAGCCCTGGCCAACCACTCCTCTTACACCAAGCATCATATTTCTCTTGAAAATACCCAATCTTATCCAAAGAATATAATTTCTTCAAGAGGAAACTAAAATTAGCCGTTGAAATCAATCATCATCCTCAGAACCTTAACTGCAATGAGCGATGGAGTTTAAGCTTGTCTTGACACCCTTTTCTTTCCAACTTGAGAACCCAACATCATCCTTCTCTCCACTATTCTTGTTCTTTTCCGCCCTCCCCATTTGTAGTTCTCTCTCCTCTCTTGCACGCCCTTGTCGACTCCCCTTTCTCCTCCATTTTCCAGTTGGTTTCCTTTCTTTCTTGTCTTCTTCTTCCTCCTCTTTTCTCTCCTTCCCCCTTCTTTTCTTTTGGTTTCTTGTTATCCTTCTTTTCTTGGTTCCTTGGATTCTTGTTGGTTACTTCATGGTTTTTCTCTTGCCTCCTTGGTTTTTTCCTTCTCCTTCTCTCTTGCTCCTATTAGCTCTCCTTGTGTATTTTCCTTATGTATTTTCTCTTTCAATTCTCTTATATATATTTGTGTGTGTGTGTATTTGTTTGTATTTATTTTTATGTCCTTTATTTATTCTATGGGTCTTTTATCTATTCATTTACTTATATATTTATATATATTCATATACATGTATATGTATACACACATTGTTCATGTACATGTATATGGTTATAACTTTGTTTATTCTCCTTTTCTAGTTGTCTTTATATATTTTGAAAGGCTTATTTATTGCATTTATATCTTTATTTATTTATTTCACTATTTTATGCTTCATACCTCTTTTTGATTCCTTTTGTTGCTCATATAAATCTTTGCCAAGAAAATAAAATATTTCATTATAATCTTCATTTATTTTAAATTTTGCAGCTTTATTATTACTTTTTACTTGTTTGCAATTTTTGAAAATATGTAACTACACATTGAAATATTATTTTTGAAATGTGTAGCTTCATAATTTTAATCTAGTTTTCTTTTTTTTTTGTGTGTGTGTTTTTCCTTTTTTCATTTTTATTTATAGTCCTCTAAAGTTTCTTTGTATTTATATTCTTATATTTTCATGTATACCTTTATTATAATTAATCTAGGTGTATATGTGCTTATTTATTTTTGTATTGTATGTTTATGAATAATAATATTTGTTTTATTTCCTTTTTTTTTTTATTATTATTATTATATAATTTGTTAGTTTTGTATTATTATTTTTATACTTTGCATGCTTTCAATTTGCATTTTATAATGTGTTTTCTTTTAGTTACTTTTTCCTCCTACATTTTAATAGATTATATTTAGAATATTATTATTCTTCCATATTATATTTATAAATTTTGTATCTTTATTATGTTTGTTTCTTTCAATTTTATATTTTTATATATGTAGCTTTATGTAATATTAAATTTTATATAAAGATATATATATATATACATAATATGCTTATGTACATGTATAGTTGTTTATTTTTATTACTTATTATGCTATCATAAATTAGTAAGTTGTTTCATATCATGCTTATTGTTTCACTTCTTTTTACTCTCTTTTTAATTCTTGGTCCTTCATTCCAATTTCTCTTTCTTATTAAGCTGTGTTGCTCTTTCTTTTATAATATTCCCTTGTTTTTTTCTTTCTAGCCCTATGGTCAATATGGTTAATTAGTCAACCATTTTGCTTTTCTTTTTGTGTCATCCTATCTCCCCTCCCCCTTTCTTCCTTTTTATGCAATTATTGATCTACAACTTTTTATTTTACTCTTTATGCTTTCGACTATCCTATGATGGATCATGATGTGTGATCCGAAATGTTGATGCAAAAATATTTACACAATCTAATTGAGAGACATTTAACAATAATAATGTTAATGTAACTAGTAAATGAAATATCTTGTGTGGAGGTAGATAAATCTAAACCTCTATGGAAGGGAGTTGAAGGTCACGTCGGGGATATAAGAGGCGTGTGTTTATTTCACATTGCACCTTTCTTTACAACACCTTATAAACACTACAAGAGGTGGGAGGTAGTTTTCAACTGTAAATTGATCTCTTCAAGAAACTTTCATCTCACGCCTCTGCAAGATTTGTCGCTAGTTGTCTCTACAGGACTTCATACACAATCAACCATGTCTTTGAGAAACATGAAAGGCGATTAGAAAAACATGGGAGACTATCTTTCTAAGGGTTGTGAAGGCCTACGAGGATAGAGCCTGCGGGCTGGCAAGGGCTCCCCATGATAGGGGCCGTCAAACAAAATGGGCCTTCACAAATTGAGTCACCATGTAATAAACATAGCTTGCACAAAAAATGACCTGCACGGCTTTAGAATTTAAGCCACGACTTGCCCATGTTTGGCGCCCTTTCTTCATGCCTCAGCCTCCAAATTGAATTTGAAATTGCTTGCCAATTATAACGCGAGACTCCAGATTGAAATGCGGCCTCTAGATATGTGGCCGCTACAAATTTATGAGGCGCGACCTGTAAATGAATTCAATTTGTATAAAATGCCAATCGCTAAATTGAGGGTGTGGCTGGCAATGTCAACGTAGGTCTTCAAGTCTTTAATGTAGGTCGAGAGAGCATATATGGTGTTGTGTTACTGGTGAAGATTCAACTGGTGAAGATTCCACACCCCACATACATCTAAAATTCCATGCAAGCTGAGCTTATGGGGGTTGCATAATTCCAACCGCTGGTTGTCTTCTAAATTTGATGCTCTGCCAATACACACGCGAGAAAACATGAGTTTTGTCCTGCAAATCACCTCTGCGCAGTAAAAGAACATGGACGTGAAATAACAATCATTGGCCTAATCAAAAAAATTGTTCCTTCCACCCCTTAAAGATCTGCCTCTTAAGATTTGCATGTTAGATCATAGGTGTAACCAACAAGAACACGCATCTTGAGTAGATTTTATGTTTTGGTCAAAAAAGAGTAGCCAAGAGCTAAAAAACCATCACAATAATGCCAATATCTGATGGAGGGGAGTGATGTTGTGGCTATGTGCAATTCCTCATAGAGGTTATGTTGATGTTGCAGCCATGAGAAGGTGATTTCTCATGCACCAAAAACAAATTATACTTCCCCTGCTTGCTGCTAAGATTTGGCGGCCTAACTAGTTTCCTACAAGTTATGAACAAATAGTAATGAAACTAGCCAAATACAATTAAATTTGTTCACCTATTGGCTTGCAAACATATCCACTTTAAGCTCTGAAACCATATAAGAATTAGGATAATTTAGGAGATAAAAGACAAGCATAAATGAACAATATACAATATTGTATTGAGTTAACCCGAATTACATTGAGTACAAAGACTTACATATAAAGGCAAGGAAGGTGCAATCCACCTTTGAGGAGAATTGACAAGTGCCCCATGAAGTAGCACAAAAGAATATGCAAGTGTTCTATAGGTGTCAACCTTGGGAACACTTGAAGTTTCCAAACCAACAACCTTTATGACCAAGTCATCAACCTTGTGTGCCAAGTGTTGAATGTGTTGAACTCCTAGAATCGGTATTCTCTTAAACCACTTAAACATTTAAATATTCATTCCACATAGCATATTTAATTCACAAAAAGAAAGCATGAAATTAACCATCAACATCTCATAACACATGAACACCAGATTTTGATGTTGAAAACCTAAAAAGGGAAAAACCACAGTGAGCATTAGCTCACAATTTATTATAACCGATTATAAGATATTACATAATTGCTCACTAGAAGTGGACTCATTGTCCTAGTGGACTCACTTCCCACAAAAACAAGAAAAGATAAAGAGAATGGTGGCACACAACAATGTTTTGAACTGTTACAATTGCATCTACAAGATGCATGGATTACAATTCCATTAAAGCTCAATACACATACTTAATACGCTTCATATTGATTTGTAGTAACACTCAAATCTTCTCTACATTTGCATGAATTTCACACAATTAAGATCAATAGTCATTTATATTCACTATCCACATCTTTAGTATGCCACAACACCCAAAATGAAAACACATATATATCAATATCAACCTCAAACATAAATTAGGTTGGCCTAATCAGATGCATTTATAGCGTAGAAAAATGTATCCCTTTACATGTTCACACTTTGTTTGGGACCTCCTAATAAAATGGGACTTAATTAGGTCTTAATAAGCAATATTTTACATCTACAAGCCTAATAAATTACATTTTCTAAAGAGGAAACCTGATAATAAATAATTTCAACACATAACACTTTACCTTGAGCAATGTGTGTTCTAGGAATAGGGACTTGGGATCCATTCTCTCATGGGTGAATGGGTCCTCCCTAGACCTTTGAACCCATTTTTAAAAGATGTTTTGGTAGTATTTTTATAATCCCAAATTCAAATTTTAAATGTCATCCTGTAATGTTTTTTTTTGGAAAATTACGGATAAATTCCTATAAATACAGGTATTTTATCAATTCAATATGAAGAAAATGGAAGGAAACTTTCATATGATCAAATATTATTGTCAAGAGCATTGAAGAGCATAGTTATCAATAATTTTTGCAGCATTCAAGATCTCAAGCATTATGCACGTGTTTGGAGCTAACATTGTGATGTAGGTTTCAAAGATCCAAGTCAAGCATTTAAGTCATATTTCAAGAATCAAGATCCACATCCATTCAAGTCATTTCACGAAAGATCAAGATCAAAACTTTAGTGCTCCAAAGGTTTATCCAAGGGTTTGGTGAGTTGCAACATTGCATTGTTCATTCATCCATCCTTTCATGTTTTAACATTTCAATTCAAGGTTTAATGACCAAAATAGAGTTTGACCAAGGAAAACCCCAATTCACCAAAAACAAACAATTTTTTCCTCTTGTGTTTGTGTTGCAGATTTATGTTGAAGAAAGATTGAAGATCTCTAAAGCGCAAAAGTTGCAAAAGTTGTAAAAGTTGCAAGAAAAGTTGTCAAGATCATAGAAACTTAGATCTCAAACTTATTTTTTGTCATTTTCAAGTGGAACTAGTGGGAAATTGCATCTTAGATTTTTCTCTAGAGGCTATCAAAAATTTAGTTCAAAAGGCTATCCTAGGATCCATTCCTCATTTATGGACACTATGTAATTGTTTTTGAGGCATGTTTTAAGTGTCTTCCACTCATCCAATTTACATGAAATTGACTATTTCTATTAGAGTTACACTTCATCTACATGAATTAGGTCTTAGGTTACAGATTTGAGTTCATTTTCTATTTTGCTTTCATGTCCCAAATGTATTGTTTGAGCTTTACCCCCCATCCACACACACATAAAGGAAATTGTCAAATATTCCATAGAATTGACTCACATAAGGGCTAAGAGTTAATTCTATCTTGGAGGATCTTATTTCCTTAATGAAATAGAAAATAGGTAGGTTCATTACATCCCATTTTTTCCTTTTATTTATAGCAAGTTTGGTGAAACATTCCAAATTTAGTATAAAACCCCATGTATTGAACCCCCAACCTATTTTTCTATGTTTTAGTATCATACAAAATATAACTTGTTAGCTCAACATACACACTTATCACCTTAAATAAAACTTGTAATGCAAAAGATAGGTTAGGATGTATTTGAAATGGCATCCATATAGTGTATCAATACTTCTTAAAACTTTACAATACCCCAAACATACTAGGTCAGCACCGGTAATGACCTAACATCAAAATTCATCAACTATTCAGCCACAAACGAACATGTGAACTTCAAAACTTTATGCCAATTTTCATTAAGATGCACCTAACACCTATCAACAGTCCCATAAATCCACAAGACAAGATACCAATCTATGGTGAAGCATAGATTCACTAAAACATACATTCTATACTGGTAATCACTATCAATATTAGACCAGATATATTGCCATTCATAACTTCTTCACTAGAGACCAAAAAAATGTGAAAGTTTGAGTTTAGACTCCTCTAACCTTAAAAAACATAGCATTAAGGCTATAGAGAAAGATTCTTCAAGGCTCTCTAATATTAACAAAATTATTGGATGTCCTATATACTAAAAACACTATTATGACACTTAGGCGATTTCCACTTCAACTGTCTACATTGGGTCAAACCTTCTTGCAACTCAAGACTGAATTACCATTTGCATTCATGGTTAAGCTATACAAAATGTTTTACACCATGATCTTTAGTTAACAATACAATGTTGGCATTAATGACAATATTGTACATGCATACTTTGCAACTTATACGCATACCTCATGCTCATGTTGCCAATATACATATCAATGGAAAACTTATTACTCTTCCAAAAGTATTCCTCTTCGTCATTTATGCCAACATTCAAAAAAAAATCTTCACAAATAATCTACCCATTTGACATCAATGGAAAAGGGTGCATACACATGTCATATTCTTTGCTCAGCCTTTCATGACTTACATGATTATGCATTTACTGGATTGCATACATACTTACATATTCTCAGCCTAACTAATATATACATGTATACTAGAGAGTAACAAAATTTTATAATCCTGACTAGCTACTCCTAACAGTGTTATTCACCAAACCGAATCAAAATTTTGTACTAAGATATTGTCTTCAAATATCCACATATAAACTATGAAATTTGAAATGTAGAAAAGAAACTGAAATGTATAAAAAGAAATGTAATCGACTGGAAGAGATATTTGACTCCTGCAGTTTCTCGAGGTGTGTCTGTCAATCCTTCTTTCCTTCATTCTAACTCGTCTTGGCTGGGCAAAGCATACAACTCCAAGTCTAGAACTCCATAAGAAGCTCTTCATCATTATCTAAAGTGTTGGGTAATGGATTTAACTTTGTTTCTTTATATCCACTCATCAAGGAATTGGAGATTGGTGTGAATTTGGCATTCTCCAAATCCTTGAGATTACCAAACTATATAATTATCTTCTCCTTTTGTACTTGCAATTGGAAAAAATGTTGGTGCAAATTCTCAATCATAGCCCTAGTGCTCCCATCAATTCCCTATGTTGGATCATAGGTACAAGATGCCTTATCAATTTGGGATGCAATGGATTCCATCTCATCCTTTATGCTTTTTGTGGAGCTATACCATTTTGTGTAAAATTGGAATAACATTTTTGCTTCTACTAATGTGGTCTTGTACATCTTTGAGATTATTATAAAATTTATTATGTGTGGTGGCACACTTCTCTGTTATGTCTAATAATCTCTTATCATTCACTTTATTGTCTATTTATTTCTCCAATTTTTCTTTCAACCCACTAGAATACACTTTAAATGAATCAAGAAAAATCTTTAAATTCTCCATTCTGGATAAGGATTGTCAATGCTCACACCGAGTATGCTCTCCTATAGAGTCTTCACTACTTCATCGATGAGTTATGCACTCTTTTGATGAGTTTGCAATGTTTCCTTCCAAGTAGAGGCATGAAATGCATCACCTAACTGAAGGTTGTGCAATGGAGGGATCTTATCCATATCTACCTACCATTGTAGCATTTATAGATGAAGTAGTTGGGAGGATACTACCAATTGAAATTGAAGTTGCATACTTAACAAATTATTCAATGAATCTCTAGAGGTACCAAAATATTCTCCAACAATTTTTACATCATCTTTTGCAACCTTCTTCTCTAAAGACTATTCTTTGTCACCAATGATGACTTCTACATTTAAATTTTTCCTTTGAACATTGATCAATGTGTCTACATCCTTCTTCTCTTTAGTACTGGATGTAATCACGTCCTTTCACTTATCATTCATGGATTTATTAGAGCTATCTAAAGGAACATTCATCTCTGGATTTCCTTGTGTATCCTTTGCATTTATCCCTAGCTTTGGAAGAACTGAGTTAGGTCCTATAGGAGAATCCTACATTTGTGCTTTTGTAGTATTTACTTCTACAGCGATGTTTTCTCCTACTAGAGGAGCATCACTTGCAGTACCATCTCCTGTAGTGTTCTCTTCATCTGTAACACCTTCTGCAACATTTTTTTCTGCATTCATAAGAGTGTCATCCTACACATTCTCTTCTTTTGTAGGATGCTCATGTTGAGCATCATCACATTGTGCTTCTTCATCTTCATCATCAAAATTAACTCCCAAGTATGTCTCTCTTGTTTCTTTTGTCTTTATTCTTCACATTAAAAGGCCTTCTTATTGTTTTGTCAGAGTTTCCATTTTCTACTTCTTAACTGAAGGTGTCTTCTCTTTCACAAGGGCACTTTTTTTATTTTTTTGGAGTACTTGACTCCTTCCTCTTCATTCCACTAGTTGATGGCATAGTCCTAGAGGACATGGGAGCCATGGGAGAGGTGTTAGTAGTCCTACTAGATCTCCTAACACTAGATGAGCCTCCCAAATGGATAGACATGCTCTTCGCTCTCTCTACTTACTCCTTAATGAGGCCCATTGACTCTACAACTTTGTGTAGGCATCTTCTCAACAATTTTTTATATCTATTTTTTCATTTGTTGCATATGCACCTCCATGGATTTCTCCTCATAGGTGCCATACCTCTCCTCAAAAGTGTGTGTAGGTTTTCTCAGCATAAATTCTATTGAGTCAATGATTTCATCCTTTGTAATTTCATATCCCATCTCTAGGATCCAAACAGTCCTAAGCTCAGTGACCTATATGATCTAGCTATCTTTTTTCACCAAGATTGTGATTTCATTATTGTACTTTTGTACCAAGCTCCAAGGAATCATTTCTCTAGATTTCATGTTCTTCTGAAAGTTCTTAAATAATCCACATAATGATTATTCCTATGTATCAACATCACCTAACCTCCTTAGGTGGTCTTTGATTTGATGTGCCACAGGTTTTTCCTTCAACCAAACTATATTCTTCATTCCAAGAACCTCATTCAAGAAATAAAACAATAAAAACAAATGACCAATATGTTGAAATTTAAAGGATATTTTGAATCTTTCATCTTCTACAAGTTCTCCATCAATTATGCTCTCAACAATCACAAAAATCATAATTTGAACCCTTCACAACCATCTCATGTGCTATATTAATTGTAGGTGTTGATATAAAATTCTCCATGTTAGTGAAGTAAAATTTATAGCCAGTCAACATTGAAGCATACTTAACTATCAAATTCCTGATATATTTGATTGTTAGTGCTCTTTTATCATAATTCACACTAGTTAACTCCATAAAAACCTCATTCTTTACTAACTTGAGCACCGAAACTAGTCTAGTTGAACATAAACCTATAACAACCCTAATCTCCTCCTTATTGATCAAGTGGGGTATATCAAGCCAGATAAATTTATCAAGGATTCTACTTAGGAAAAAACTTACCCATGCATCATGATAGAAGAATTTTGGAAATCCTTGCCATGCATTGAGTTTCTTCTCTACCAAGCTCTCAAATTCTATTTTTTATTTTGAGGCCATCTTCGGTGGGTTCAATAACCCACGCAAAACCCAATTTAGAGTGATCATATTCTTCCAACTTCACATGAATGTATACCCTTACATCTTATGTGTGTAGAACACCATATGGGATATGTAAAAATGTACCTTTTCTATCATCAACAAAGATTTATTGGGATTCCCTTTGCATTTAGGTTGGGAACGATCTACAACATCAACTATTTGTGGTATTTAAATCATGCAACAAATTCAAGCCACTTTCAAAAATTAGGGTGAATAGAGACTTTAAATACCTTTTGATCACTTTTATGGCTAGATTTCATGTTTAATATCACTTGGAATGCATTGCCTCACTCTTCACTACTCTTTTATCCTAAGATGCTTGTTTACAAATAACTTAGATGGTTCACCTTCAAATGCTCCACAAACTTCTGCAACACAATATTTTTCACTGGTATCTTCTTCAATAGGTCAATCATATTGACCCACACCTCATAGATCCACTTGTTGAAGTATCAGCACCATTTCTATGGTAGGGGATAAATAATTTTCTATTAATTCTCCCCATGAGCCAAACCTCTCTCAAATTAGTTTGTGGAGGAAACATCTACATTAGATGTTATAGAATCAACCTTAACTTTTTTCTCTTCCTTCTTTTTCCAAATATTTTTCATCTCTTTATTTATTTCTACTTGATCAACCTCTTTCACCAGATCATTCCTCTTTACTAGATCAACCTTCTTCACACTCTTTCTTCTACAAAATTTTGAGATGTGTCCTAGTCAGTTACAATTATAGCATATGCCATTCTTTTGAACAATCTTACTTCCATTCATTATGGATTTGCACTGATTAGCTTTATGCCCAAATCCGTTACATGTATAACAATAGGCATTAAAATATTGTAGCACCATACCATTGTTACAGTCATTCATCATTTTATTTATGCATTCATTAGCCTTACGACCAAATCTTTTGCATGTAAAACATTGATTAGAAAAGGATGGAACATTCTCATTTATTTTGATTCTAGACTTTATAATCTTATGTCAACATCTAGTGCAAGAATAACATAGACCATTAAAATATGGGTACCTTTTGGAATTTGGTTGTTTGATTAGTGGTATTTTGAAGTTTTTCTTTTGATTTCAGACTTGCTTGTCATTATTCTTCCTGTCCTCAATCTTCTTTTCATTCTGATTTGGAGTTTTATCTATCTTTGAGCATTCACCTTTTCTAAACCCTAATCCACCTTTATCTTTAGATCCTTTCTAATTTGCAATCATTTCATCAAGCATTGATGTACTCTTCTTGAATTTATCTTCATGACACTTTTCTTTTTCAAGATCTTATCTTAGATTCACAACTTCTTGTTCAAGGTTTGAAGATTCTTCAAATTTTCCTTTCACCTTTCCATTCAAATATTCTTCAACTCTTTTTCCTTCTTCAACTTACACTTTTAGACTATTAATTGTTTCATTTTATTACTTCAACTTCTCACTAACCTCCTTATGTCTTCTCTGAATTTCTTGATTTTCTCTCTCAAAATTTTGATTCATTCATCCACTTCTTTGACATTTTCTTTCAGATCTATATTTTAACGTTAAGTCCTTTCCAGATATTCAAGGGAAATTCTAAGTTCTCCTTTCATATCAACAATGCAATCTTCTTCTATGAATCCAACAACAAGAATTTATTTAGGATGAGTAGGATATCTTCTAAGATCCATGTGTTCAACCTCCAAGATCTTCCCCAAGTGATTAAGCTTCTTCAAGGAATGAAGCTCTCATACAAATTGTTGAACACATGAAATACTGAGAGAGGGAGGGGGTGAATCAATATTCTTTGAAACAACTTAAAAATTAAAAAAATAATTCCACATAGCATATTTAAATTGAAAAAAAGAAAGCATGAAATCAACCATCAACATCTCATAACACATGAGCACCATATTTTTACATGGAAAACCCAAAAAGGGAAAAACCACAATGAAGGTTAGCTCACAATATATTATAAAAAATTATAAGATATTATAGAATTGCTAAATGCAAGTGGACTCACTGCCCACATAAAGAAGAAAATATAAAAGAGTGTGGTGGTACACAACCATGTTTTGAACTGTTACAATTGCATCTACAATATGCATAGATTATAGTTCGATTCAAGCTCAATACACTAACTTAATACACTTCATATTGATCTACACTAAAACTCTTCTCTTCTCTGTATTCATGTCACTTTCATATAATTTGCATTAACAATACATTTATATTCACCATCCACATCTATAGTACACTACAACATAGAAAATGAAGACAAATATATATCCACCTCAACCTCAAACATCAATTAGGTTGGACTAATTATATGTATAATACAAAATATAATTTGTTGGATCAAAATACACACTTTTCACCTTAAATAAAACTTGTAACACATAAGATAGGTCATGGTGGACCTATAATATAATCCTTATAACATATCAATACTTCTCAAAACTGTACAATACCCCAAAGATACTAGGTCATAATCGGTAATGACCTAACACCAAAATTCACCAACTGTTGATTCACAAATGAAAACACAGACTTCTAAAATTCATGGAACTTGGAATTAAGATGCAATGACACTTTTCAACACTCCCATAAATCTACAAGATAAGATACCAATTCATAGTGAAGTCTGAAATTTTCAAAACATACATTTTGTATCGATAATCACTGTCACAGTAAAACTAGATATATTGTCATTCATATCTTCTTTACCAGAAACCAAAAAAATGTGAATTTCTAGATTTAGACTCCTCTAACCTTTAACAAAATTACATTAAGATTGCACAACAAGATGCAAATAGAGATTCTTCAAGGCATACCAATGCAAACCAAATTACTAGATGTCCTTTATATAAAAGCATTGTTATGAAATTTAGCTAATTTCCACTTCAATTGTCTACATAGATAAAACCTTCTTGCTACTAAGCACTAGATTACCATCTCCATGGATGGTTAAGCTATACGAAATGGGCTGCACCATGATCTTCATATCACAACACAATGTTGATATCAACGATAACACTATACATGAATACTATATAAATTATACTCATAGCTCATGCTCATGTTGCCAATAGAAATATCAATGAAAAACTTCTTATTCTTCCAACAAGGTGACCTTTGAGGTCAGATAGAAAGTCTTCCAACCTCAAAAGGTGTGTGCATGAGGTTTACCAAATAAGTTGGTAACCGTTAGAGCTCTAAATGGTAGCACATTCAGTTAAACAATATGTTGTCTAACCTCGTCAACCTAAGTACATCTATGTATAGAGAATAGATTAATTATTCACTTAACATTATTTACCTTTAAGAACAATGACCATGGAGAATTTCTCGCAATCTCATGGTGTTTATATAACTTTATTGAAGCCTCAACATTGATTAACAATTTTAATTTCCTCATTGAATTTTTATATAACATAGCCCCATTGAAACACGGTACATTATCCTCAAGTTCAATCTTACCACTTTAATCATGCAAATTGATTTCATATGTTCTCTTGACTAAAAATAGTTGGGCCCTCTACTTCATCCTCTATAGGTCTACAAATGCATTCACACTAGAAACAAATAGGTTTTCTTGTTAAATATGCACTCCCACCTCTACGTTGTTGGTTGTGTCCCTATTAGTAAATTTCTTGCACAGCCGAGAATTTTTGAAGAAAAAAATTATAATTACAACATCATTGAACAAAACTATACAATAAATAACCTAAAAAATCTCTTAAAATTTATTTTCTCTATAAATATTCTAAATATACCATTTTTAAAAAGAGTTACTAATGTTTTGACATATAAAATAAGACTAATATAAACCAACATTTACATAACTAGCACATGAAATCATTGATATTTATTAATCTTTGCTGAAATAAGATTTATAGTTCATACAAAAATTAATCCAAAACAAGCTCTAAATAGGTATAGGTATTCAACTTTATCAATTGCAAAATTAAACAAAACTTAATACTTCTACCGAAAAACACTAGATAATTGAAATTCAATAGGTTGCCTCATTAGTAGAGTTATTCCTAAAATCTACTTTTTTCACCTTTCAACGAATAGTCAATGATGTTTTGATTGAGTTACCATAGGATCCATTTCTTCCTCCATCATGGCTAAGCTCTACATGGATCATTTCGAAGAAATTTTCTCCACTCCTTTCACCCTAAGAAAATGTGGTGGAAGTATATTTGGATACTACCAACATTTATTGGCCTTATAATTTTGATAATCTTAAATAATTTAAGTGGTTGGTTTCCCTTTTACCCCTTGTGCTCCCTTGGTTCTCTTGTCACCTCACTCGCATCTCCTATTTTATTGGTGAGGTTTGTAAACTTCCATTTTACTTATGTTCTTTTGCTTTCTACATTACGACAATGGATAACAAAGTGTGCTCCAAAATATTAATTAAAAAGATTTTACCTAATTAAATTTATAAGAATTCAATAGTTAACAAGGAATAAAATTCTACTATATTCTATGATAACAAAAATATTATATAATTTATATTTTAAATATATATTTTAATTTACTATTTTTTAAAATGCGTAATTTAATAAATAAAATACAACTATTGAAAACATATATCAAAATGTTATAATAATCCATTATTTGAAAAAATATCTTATTTATTTTCTCCATTTATGTGCTATCTTGAGGGAAACATATATACTCTATATAGCTCAATTAATTTCTAAAGTATAAATTAATTAGGGGAGAAGACCCAGTATCCGCCAAGGCTAACTTCGTGCAGCTGTAGAATTCAAACCATACATCGAATTCAAAAAAAAAAATTATGGTTGTTTTTCGCTCACGAGTTAAGTGTTTATAACTAAGGTTTTGGCTTCTAGGCAATTCGATCGAGTGCGGGAGAGTTGAATATGCGTGCAGAGGTCAAAAAGTCACCTTTTAGAGGAATGTCTCCGTATCCACCCGCTATACTTTCAATCAATTATAGTTGTTTTAGCACTTAAAATCCACTCAAATCATTCACTTTAGCACTTAATGAGCAGCTATTGGTGCTTTTGTAATTATTTATTCAATAAAATAAAGTTTTTTAATGGATCAAAGTGAAGTTTTTTTGGGGGGTTAAGTGAGCATAGAGGTGGCGGTAATTCAATGGGGGCGGTAACTGGGTCCTTTCCCCTATAGGTTTTTCAATGAATGTGTTTGACTTAAAAAATGGAAAACTGGATAAAATAGAATTAAAAGAAAATCTTCCACCATTCTCATATTTTTCTTTCCATTGCATGGAAAAAATTTGAAAGCGACAAAATTCAAAATGAACACAAAGTAATAAATATTTTATGACTGGGCATATTGTATTGGATTCAATAGGCACCACAAAATTTCAGAGGAATAAAAAGTAGTAGATATTTTATGACTGAGTATATTGTAATAGATTCAATAGACACCACAAAATTTCAGATATATTTTCTAAGACTAGTATACTTGAAAATGACAGAATATCTGGAAACAACGAACTTAAAAAGAATAAAAAGTTACAGATGATTTATAAATAGTTCTATTATATTGAACTCAACAGAGACTACAAACTTTCAGATATGTTTTGTAAGAATAGTATATTTGAAAACAGAATTTAACCTACATCAAAAAATCTGAAAACAACAAACATAAAAAAAAGAAAAACAATTAAAGATATCTATAAATGATTCTACCGTACTCAATAAACACGATAAAATGTAGGTCGGTATATCGAAGAGAAGAAACGGCTTAGTCCTGCGTAATACAAGTGTCGCTCCACCAATGGTTACAGCCGTAAACGGAACAAAAAGCCTGTAGGCAAGTGAGAAGCAGAAATATGCCCGTGGCCAGAACAGTGAGGAGCTGCCATGAACCATATATGTATTTGTTTCCGTACTCCTTCGCACAAACGCTCCATCTGTTCTTATGATGCTTGTTGACGTCCGCTATCACTTGGTCCAAATATTTAACTCGCGTCAATTTGACGCAATTACCCAAGCCGTTCCACAGGCTTGCCACTTTCCCATCGTCTGCCAGGTGATTGTAGATAATCCCACTCTTTCTCAGCAGCCGAACATCTTCGTCTGTGTCGATGATGCCGTTCATGAAATCAGTGTACCGAGTGAAGATCAAAGCACCAGGAGCCGCCGAAGATTCGAACGCCACCAGATTTCTGAGAACTACTTCGGTGTTGGAATTCAACCTCAATTTGGGTAGATAAAGAGTTGCAGTGATCTGGTCGAAGCGAATTGTGGTGATGTCTCCCTCGGTTGGGAGAAATTTTACCCCTGCCGAGTATAAATCGGAGACGGAGGGAATCGCTAATTCGTCACACGTAGGAGAAGAATGGACAGAGGAGTATCCTCTCTCCTCATCTTTTTCCTCATCCTTTTCATCTTTGCCCTTAGTTTCACAAGCGGAAACAAGACGCGTGGACAACTGTGTAAACAATTGGACAGGCCTTAGTTTTAAGACATGCTCAGGGAATGCCGAGACAAGTTGAACAAAGACGATCTTTAAACAAGGGAGATGCTTCCTTAAAGCTTTCAGAGCACCCGTTAAGTATGTTGAATCCGGCAACGGGACATTCCCGTCCTCATTCATTATAGAAATGGTATCCTCCATGGCTGCTGCAGGGACAATAGAGTGGTAGAGCACCTCCAATATGTGACCCCTTTCTTTTAAACGAAACCTTGAACTATCGCGCATCGTCAACATAAAAGGCGACCATTCATGACAGGCGAGAGTCACCAGATTGCAGAGACTTTCTTCTGCATTATGTTGAGAACCCAACTGCATTTCCAGCAGCTTTTGCAAGAGGAACAAAGGTAACTGATTCTCGAGCATCATCAGATCTCTCATAATTGCATTGTGGGTTGCACTTCTTCCTGACGGATCTAAAATTCTGCCCAGTAACTTCACCTGGGGTAGCACTTGTGCAGAAGCCTGATCCGCCCGTTTTGCGTAGAATTGTAAGCACTCAAGCAGGACCGATGTGTCCAGAACCATAAGCCATGCAAGGGCTTCCTCGTTGCACTCAAGATATTTGTGGTAGCAGTTCCTGATCTGCCAGTCGTACTTCTTCACCTCTTCCACTATAGATTCGAATTCGCTCTCACCGGTTATCGTCTTCTGAAACCTACGCGCAGCAGCCACTTTGTGTCTCTCCATTTCGTACAGTTGGGACCTCCAATGATGATATGGTCCAATGGAGACGCACTGTGGAATATATGCTTCTGGCTTCACTGTCAACAGCTCCTTGGGCACACCAAAAATGCATACAGAAATCTCCTCTTCGTCTTCTTGCTCCCCATGTCTTTGCAGTCCTTCCTTGATTTGAGTAACCCAAACATCTTGGTCGATGATTATTTCTGCACTCGTCGATTCCATGAGTCCAACTCGGAAACAGATGAAGGATCACAGAAAGTAACTGGCCAAGCAAGGGCTGAAAATAACATAATTGAAAGCTCAACTATGAGAAAGAGTGGGCATGGGGTTGTTATATATAGCTTCATCCTCGGCTCTAGCGAAAAAGCAACTGAATTTCGTGCAGATGCACATTTGACTGTATTTATTAATTGAATGAAAATAAGAAATGTGTTCATTTTTTATTTTCAATTAATTAATAAATATAGGCTGCATAGAGTTTAAAAACATTTCTATTTGTACAGCATTACATGATAAATTCTTAAGCGAAACGATTCCATTCAAAGTGCGGCAGCTGCATGTTTCTCTCAGATAAGGTCCATTTAATCTAAAATATGTAAAGCAGCAGTCTTTGTCTAAGAAATCTTGACAATGGATTATATGGGGTCCTTGGTGAGACCCCACAAGAATACCCTGCCACGGTGAACACAATTTCCAAATGTTTACAATGAAGGATTTGAAAGAATTTTCATTTCTTCAAGGCATTTGAAAGTGATAATGTTTGCACGCGTCATTGTTATTACTATTTTATTCTTAGCTTCCTTATTTTTAATTAATGTCATTAACATATTTTTTCTATGCACTTTTTAATTTGTTTTCCAAATTTATAGTTTTATTATACACTAATATTTATGAGGTATTTTATAAGAATTATATATATATATATATATATATATATATATCCTTTTTAAATTAAAGTAAAATCATTTATAAATAAAAATAATAATTTTAGAGTAAATAATTTAATTTATAAGTAAAAAGTAATCTAAAATTAATGCTTTTGAGTATTATTAAAATAGATGTATTTAAGGGATTCATTTTATAGTGTGATGTTTAGGTTGTGGCATTGTTGTTGTCACCAAGGTTCAAACATCTACTAGGTTATTATGATCATGGGCTCAGTGCCTCCTCTCACTCAATGCGACGTAGACTTGCATGTTAGCATTCTTGCTACTATTGTACATGTCAAAATACTTAGTGCTCTAGATAGGTATTGATGCTTTTGACTTTATGTTCCATACCTTCACTAGTCTCACCAAATTTGGACCAGGCTAAAAATCTTGCATTCACCAATCAAAGAAAAAATAGATGTATTTAAGATATTTATATTAATTATTATTATTTTCATATTAGAAATATTTATATATTATGTTTAGATTAAAGAAACAGACATTATAACTGATTTAAGCTAAATAATTTATAATAAAAAATTATAAGTAGTGAAAGTCATATGAGGTTATAATAATAAATATCAAATTAATATGTAATTTTATTTTATTAATTTGGAGTTCTTAAGGATGAGATGTGGTTGCATAATTTATTCAATGATTAGTTACAATTGTTTAGTATTTTATAATTTTTTCTTAAGAAGATATATTTATTTTAAATTTTGGAATTGTTCATAACTACATATTGTATGTAGATCACTATTTATTCATTGTAAAGATAAATTAGAATATTTGTAACTTGATCAGTCAAGTTGTAGAATTTGATGATCACCCTTCCATATCATATAGATTTTTTATCACTATTTGATGAGCTAATTGTCTTTCAATTAATAATTTAGAAAAATAAACTATCAAATAACTATTTAGTTTATAAAAAGTAATATACATAGTTCCTGAAAAACTATCCCCAAACGCGTGTTGGTTAAATTATATTTTCAATAATGATATATGTAGCTACATCATATCTTCAATATCATCCTTTTTAATGACACATTAATTTACACTACTTTATCTAAAGTTACTAAATTAAAATTAATATTTTTGTTATTTATTATCAATCCTCTCATTTTGGGGGGTTTATGGGTGGCTTCATAGTGATTCATATTGATTTTTTAGAAATAAATAATTCTAACTCAAATTAAAACTATCGTAATTTTATTTTTAAGAATTAGTTTTAGAAACTTAAACAAATTAAGAAAATGATCTAGTAATGTGATAAAATGAGATACTAATAGATGTTTCATTATCATAGATATTGTTCTTCCATGGTAGTTTTATTTATTTTTGAATAAATCCAATAAATAAAACATTAAAAAAATAATTGTGTCATATACAAGTTATAGTCTAACAAAAAATCTTCTTGATCTCTTTAATTTAACAACCTTTCTTGATCTAAGTATGCTTTTATTTATTTACAATCAAAACATTAAAAAAAATCTAATTATATGATTATTAGTTATAAAATTTAGCAACTATTTCTATCTTGATAGAATTT
The DNA here is from genome assembly GCA_007258455.2 of Sequoia sempervirens. Lineage (NCBI taxonomy): Eukaryota > Viridiplantae > Streptophyta > Pinopsida > Cupressales > Cupressaceae > Sequoia > Sequoia sempervirens. The sequence goes on along the minus strand of VDFB02193867.1, from coordinate 644,362,105 downwards.
AGCAACTCTTCTTCATTTATTAATAATTGTAAGTTTGTATTCATAATATGTATTTATAAAAAACATTAAATTAAAATTAAAAGAAAATAATAACAACCCTTACTTTTAATGTAAATTTATCATATGATATTAATAAAAAATCAAGATAATCTTATTTTTAATAGTTGAAAACATTTCAATAAGAAAAAACATGTATATTCTCTCTTTTGAAAATATTATGAGTTACTATATAATTCTATAATAAATATTGTAAAATGATACATGTTATAAAATAAAATATATTTTCTTTTCTTTTTTATAAATAAAAATACTATATAATATTTGTTCATAATATTTTTTATGATAATGTCATATATACAAATAATTTAATCTAAAATTAAAAATCAATCACCATCACCAAATTTCAAATCTGATCACATTTAATATGACATAAATACAACCATTAAAGCTATAAGATTTCGACAATCCATAATGCTTGTAATTCATTATTTCTGTATTTTGATTGTATTTGAGTTGTTTACACTTGGTCATCCATGACCATCATGAGGATGATAAACAGCATACAAAGAAAAATGATGGATAAATGAATGTGATCCAAAACGTTGATGAAAAAAACTCAAACACAGTCAAAACCCACAAATAAGGAATACTTGAATTCATTCTAAATACAAAGAATATTAAACTATTTTTTTAATAGTAAGCCAAGTCAATTTGTTGATTTCCTAATAGACAGGACAAAATAACACGTTTAGGATAAACGTTGTTCATATCGATCGTTTCGCGCATGCCTGGTCAAATTCGCTTGCTAATCGAATCAGGATTCCTCAACATTTGTTGCCGTCCGAGCACTGTACTCCCTCCAACAAATATACACTGTACATGTCCGGAAATTTGACATCCTTCAGTCAACATATCTCAAATTTAGTGGTTATCTTAAGTAGTTAATAAAAACATGAACACGCAGAGAGAATCGGTCACTATTCCTATCCTTTGACGCCGCGATTTTCTCAGACCTGCAAATACTGCGAATCCTACTTCCAGCCCCCACACTTCTTTCTCTCCATGCAGACTTTCGATCCATTTCGAGTTTAGGGTTTTCGGAATATTTTATTTTTTTATTATCTTACTACCATTCTCCCTATATTATTTTATTATTTATTTTTATTTTTTCATTCTATCTATATTTAGAAGCTTTAATATTCTTATATAAGATCAAAATTTATAATCAAAGAATAGTCAAGTTGGTTGGTGGAAAGTATAGGTACAGGAACCACTAAGTAATATTTTTTAGGATATTATTTATGTTCAGTGATCTAGAATTAACAGGTGATGGAAATAATGAAAATGAAGTTTATTTTTTATTTATGAATTGTCAATAAAAGAAATTGATGATATTTATATGAGAATATAATAGTAAATATTTGAGATTATTATTTTATATATTAATGTTAACTTTTATTGAAAAGAAATATATATTCATCAATATTATTATAAATAATTTAATTATTGTTTATTATAGTAATTATAATATTAATTTAATTAATATAATTATTATAAAAAGTAATATTTACTATTAATATTTTTATTTTTAAACGAATTTCTTGCGCACACAGAACCTTTAAATTGAAAACAAAACTCTTACAGTCTAATTCTTTGTGTTAAAAGTTACATTTTTGGATATAATTAAATTTTTTTCTCCCCTCTTTATGTAAAAGTATATTAACTTCTCTTTTCTTGTCTTTTCAAGCTCATAGTTCAAATCCCAAGAAAGTAGTGAGCATATATTAAAGGATAGACTATTTATGCTACTCTAGAATAAACTATTTATGTTGTTAAAATCTTCTTTTTAATTTTGAAAAATGAGGAGTAAATTATTTAACAAGTTAGTGTAAAGTGAGTGATTCTTTAATAAGACAAACTATTAAATTATAAATTATCATAAATGATGATAATAAAATAATTAATTAATATTTACTCTTTATATTTTAATTACTTAGTCCTTTTAATAATTAATTAACATTTACTCTTTACATGTTAATTATTTATTTTTTTACTTTTATTTTCTTTTTATATTAATTAGATAATATAATATTCACTTTATATTTTTATTAATTAATTTACTCTAGAAGAAAAAAACATATCATTTTAAATTTAATAGACTTTTTTTATATATTAAAAATTATGAGGAGAAAGATTGTAATGTGAATGCCTTTGTTATTTATATTAAAGAATAAATATTAACTATAATAAAACAATCATAAAAAATAAATTAAGATTTAATACAATAAAGTATTAATAAAAGATAATTTACTAAATTATGAATATAAACATTAATAATAAATAATAAAGTGAACTAATCGAGTTCATTTCTATAGATTGTTCAATTTATCCTAACTTTGTTATTGTGCAACTATGATACAACTCTAAATTAAATTTTTTAATATATTAGATTAGTTTGGTGTCTTTTAGATTTTCAGTTCCTTATAGAACTAATAGGGTGGAGGCCAGTTTGTAACTAGTGATAATTATTGTTTCTTTCAACCAAACCAAATTCATATTTTTGTTTTCATTCATTATAATTTAGTTGTTGTAAAGTCAAATGCATGATTTTTAACTTATATAATTTTCAAAATCATTGTTTTACAAATATCATTGCCTCTAAAACATGAGCATAATATTATTATTTTCCACTCAATTAATGTTAAGAAAGTTAAAGTTAGAAATCCTTTTAAAAAAAATTAAAAAATTATAAGTAATGACATTTGACTTTCAAATTATTTTTTCTCCTATTACATGGTTAGTTTCTTCCTTGAATATAGGTAAGCCAATTGGTGTTCTTTACAAAGTATTTAACTATTTTTAATATTACTATATTTGGCTTGGATCCAAAAGGCTCTACAATATGTTGTTCTTTGCATCAATGCTTTAATTTTTAAAGGACAAAAGATGCCAGAAGAAGGTTGGACAATGCAGGATGGAATTCAAAGTTTGGGACCATCTAGGAATGATATAGGATGAATTTTAGCTTCTTTAATTAATGGAACTATATTTTAAGAATTTTTGGACAAGTTGTTGAGAAATGATTAACCAAATTCATAATTTATAAGGGATCTAAATAAAATGTGTGTTCCTACCAAATTGTGAATGGCGGGTATTTTTGAGCCACAGTGGAGGACATGGTATAGGTATATTGTTAATGTGATGCTTGTGCTAAGCTTTCAAACTGATATCCCCAACATTTTTTCACTATTTCAAGTTCGAGTGTTAGTTGTGCTTACAAATGCTCCTTATCTACTGAATTTGGATTATGATCATTATATAAACAATGGCAAGGCACTATGTGAGTGGATGTGTTTCATGATGGATGTTACTGCTGGAAGGAAAGTTTGTTATGTTTAGTTCCCTTAGAGGTTTGATAGTATTAATAGGCATGATTGATATGCCAATGAAAGCATAGTTTGCTTTGATGTAAGTAGCATCCAAATATTGCTATTTGCATACCTTTGACTTATATGTTTCTCATTTAATTATTTGTACTACTTTAAGTGGATAATTTTTTGAAGTTGTTTCACATTAACCTAACAAAGAATTTTTTTATTTCTCTCCACAGATAAATATGAAAGGTTTGGATGGTATTTAGAGGGCCAGATATTTCAGTATGAGATTTGCATTTTTTGGATTTCAACTCTTTAATGATTTAATTCATTTTTTTAGTTTTTTGAACTTTTGGTTTGCTAAGTTATTGTAGTGGAATATTTTTACTACCATGTGCATCATGACATTGATTGAAATGACCCTAATAGAGAACCAATAGCTTCTACCAATTTTATCTACAAAATGTTTAAGAAGGAAAAATATTGCAACTAGAGAATCGAGAGGTCAATTATAAAGAAGTCTTGAACACCCTCTCAAGAGAGTGCAAATAAATCTATATACTTAATAGAGAAAGTAGGAGCTGGTTGTCTAGTAGAAAAGAGAGAATGTGAAGCTGCAGAAGCTTTCATGCTAAAATTTTCTAGAATTGAATTAGAAGGAAAAGGGGGTAATAAGATATGTAATCACCTACTCTCCCTTTTCGCAATGGGTGGTTCATTCAAGGTGAGACCTAGGAACCCTAATTGGATTGACTAACAACCCTAGAAAGTGAGTCAATTCTCAACAAGGAAAACCTAGGAGGGGTTGTTCTTAGGGTTTGAGGAGTTCACCACTAAGAAAAAGCTTGGGAAAAAAAAAATGAAAATTCAACTCACAAAACCTAGAAATGCAAGCCAAATAAAGAATGCAAATACCAAAATTATGTAATAGAAAGCTAGTATGTGCACACCTGGGAAATTTAGATATGTCACAAGGATTCTAGAAATGTGAAAAAGCTGCCAAAATGTGCTATGGAGAACTAAGATGCCCTAGGTGGTGACTTAGTCCTACTATTGTTTTTCAGAGGGGTCTCAGGATCTTTGAATATCATAATAGGATCTATAAGAAATTATGAAAAATACCCCGAGGACTACTTAAGATGCCCAAGGTGGTGACTTAGTCCCATTTAGAGTTTTTGAAATATCTAAATTGGGTTTTGAGCTCTCAAGTTTGCACTTCCTTCTACTCTAATCTAAGGTTTTGAATCTTTCAAATGTGGCCTATAGGTGAGTTTTTGTGAAGACAACAACTTTGCAATGCAACTTTTGCAACTTTTCAATCTTGCACCTTAAAGGATCTTCAAGTCTTCAACCTAGATCTAATTTAAACCATGCATGAAATGAGCTAATTTAGATTAGATTTGATGAAATGCATGTTACAAAAATACAACCAACTGATACAGATAGGATATGGCACCAAACAAAAGCATAAAAATAGGGTTTTTAGCTCTGTAAAAGGTAGTTTCAGGGGTCAAAAGGGATTGATTTGCCTAGGGTCGCGAATGTCTCCCAGTATGGACTTTTTTTAGAATTGTCAATTTTTTTTGAGGGATTTTTATGGTTTCTAAGTCCTATGGTGCAGACCTAAGTTAAAAATGCAGAATTTCATAAAATTGAAATGGATTTAGATGCCTACAATGCAAGCTAAATGCACCTTTTATGAATGAAAAATTTAAAACCTAGCATTGAAATTAATCCATACAAATCCTAGCACAAGGTCAATGCAAGCTAGATGTATGATGAAGGACTTCAAAATCATTTTTGAAGTTATTGCATACTATCATCAACAATATACTTTGTTTTACATCTAAACATTACATTGCACTTTATTTACTTTTGTATAACATGCTCTTTAAATGTGCTTTTGATTTGATGAAACATGGATTTAATAAACATAACATCCCCTCTTATGAGTTTGATTTTGATTACAAAAATGAGGAACATGTTATTTCTGACAATGCCATTACATTACCCATAGGTGCGAATGGAAATGTAGAAAATCATAACACACATATTTGTTCTTCTCCTGATACCTCTCCTATTAGTGACAAATGTATATTAGTGAAGGAAGTTACAAGAATTGAGGGTCCTTATTGTCCATTTCCTTATTCCCCTTTGGATGATGTTAGACAACAAGAACATGAGATAATAGACACATTCCTACAAGTCACCTTACCTAGTCTCCATGGTCATGACAATCAATCTTGTCCATCTCCTAATATCCCTCCTCAATGTAAAGAGGATAGGTTGGTGTTAGAAGATATCACTATTAAGCATCATGACACCCTTGATCCTCCCTTCCCTAATGCTCCTCCCAGTTGGGAAAATATATTTGAAAATCATAATGGTCCTTCTCTTGATGCCTCTCCCACTTCTATTGAAGCTACCTTCGAAACCTCAAACTTGGATGAACCTATTACAAGCTCTCCTAGTAGTGTAGATAATATGGAACAAGAGAATGAGACCTTAGAATAAAAAAACAATAAAATAGAATCTTCCCCCAATCTCCCCACTATCAATTATCAAACACATTCAACCATTAATAACTCCCCTAGTTGCGATGAAGTTATTTTGGATGAACCAAACCTTAATTTCCACGAACATGTGGTTTGTTGTTCTCCTCAGAACTCTCCTTCTAGGGAGGATATTATGACCCAAGAAAAAGATAACATTGGCACTACTAATATTATTCCCTTCAAAGACAATCTAGACTCTCACTTGTTACAGGATGTTAACATTATTCAACCTCAACTCATCCTTTATACCCCTTCACATAAAACTCCACCACAACCCAAAATTGAATTCATCCTCTATCCACCTCAGAATAATGTATTGTAGTAGCTGAGTTATAATACTATTTCTCATACATATAACACTTGAAATAATCCACAACCACCGCAACCAACCCCACCCTCTCTACTTTTACCCAATCTGCCTAGTGCTCCTTGCTTCATCCCACACACAAAGGGGTATGATCTTGTTGAACAATTAAAGAATACTTTTGCAAATATTTCCCTTTGAGATTTACTTCAGAACTCACCAAATTACCACAATATTCTTCAAATAGCCTTAAGAAAAATTGTAATTCCACCTAGTACAACTCTAAATGATGTAGCATCTTTAATCTATCAAATGAATCAAACTAATCTAGACATTACTTTCCATGAACATGAGCTCACTCCTTTAAAGTTGTGAAATCAAAACGAAGCTTTCATGATCATTGCTCAATATAATCAGATAGGGATAAAATGAACCCTTATTGATAATGGTTCTACCCTTAATCTGTGTAGTGTGAATCTCCTTGATAAATTGTGTGTTGACAAGTCACCAATAATACTTAATTCCATATCTATTTGAGGATTTGATAATACAACAAAGAAACCGCTTGGTATAATCACTTTGTGTATTACAATTAGGATGGATACCTTGCAAACTACTATTCATGTCATGCCTTATTATCTTTCATATAATCTTCTTTTAGGTAGACCATGGATTCATGAGATGAATGCAGTTCCTTTGACCCTTCATTGCACAATGAAATATGTCTATAAAAATAACATTGATAAAGTTGAAATAGATCTCGAGCCTAAAAGTTGCTGGCAGCTTGAAAAAGGAGTTACAAATCCTCTAAAAACATTAATTCCAACATCCAATATTGACCATCTTGAAATTGATCAAAAAAATCAGGAATCGATGTTTAAATTATTTGGTGACGATTAGGGATTCTTAGAATTCACACCATCATATATGGGGGAATATATAATCATAAAAAATAAAGATGAGAAACAAGCACATCCAACCTTCATGTCAACAAAAAATTTACAAGATCTTTCGAAAGCATCCATTTGAACTACTTTCAACAAAGACAAAAACTACATAGTTACCTTTGACGATGCTTATGATCAACCACCAACCGATCCAAAGGCAATGAAATTTTTTTATGGAAAAGGTTATGAACTCATGAAACAACAAGGATATGGTAGAAAAGGATGTGGTACTCAAGAACAAGGTATCCACAACCCTATCGATCCTATTACACAACATAAAACTCATGGTCTTGTCTATTGTCATGTGATAGAGATCACCAAACCCTCATTCAACATCAACAACCCCACACAAGATACTCCTAAATCAACCTTCACCATCATCCATCTTAAATTCCTCGACACTAGTGGTCTTGAAAATCATCCTTTCCAAAACATCAAACAAACAAATACACCTTCGCTAAATGCTAATGTCATCTCACAAAACACTCATGATTTGAATCTGATTGATTTTCCCTCCTCCTATAACAATGAGAACAAAATCTTGCAATCTAGAGAAACTTGTGTAATTATAACATCTACTACTAAGGAAGATGTATCCTTGTCACATACCACAAGACCATCTTCTACCGTTGATCAAGAGGGTATCTTGTTGATACTCCAAGATTACTTGATCACCCTTCCTCCATGAACTTGAAAGAAATGTTATGACAAGAACTCATTCTATGCCTATCATAGAGTTCATGGTCATTTCACCAATGAATGTAAAGCTTTAAGTCATAAAATCCAACAGTTTCAGGAATTTGGTATTCTTCCTTCTGTGGGGGCATCTATTTCCTCTAATTGATCCCAATTTTCACTCTACAATTCATTTCATTAATAATTTTAGATCACCTTTGTCTTGAACTCAGTGGGGGCAAGGAGTTTAGTATCCTTTTCCTCATATGTCACTTGTCATTGACTCTTTTGGATAGTCGTTAAGTTTTCATGAACATATAAGAGCAAGCTTGGGATGTGGAAGACATGCCTTAAGTTGGATTACATGTGACATACTACCCCTTTTCATTATGCATATTATCGGAAACATTTGACTTGGTATAAGGCTTTCCGAGTAAGATCTCATTTCGTCTTCTTCTACTTTAAAACAATTGCTCATAGTCCTAGTGTTCACAACCACTTTAAAGTGGAGGGCATACATCAACACTCACATTTCATTGTGTGATTTTATTTTTCTTGTAATTTCCTCTCTTGGAGACATTTGGCACAATGTTCCCCAGGATTTGACCTTGCACTTCTCTTGGAGATACTAAGCATGATGTTCCTTAAGATGAGACATTGTACAAACAAAGAAAAATCCCTTTGAACATTCCTTGCACTATTTTGCATTAATAATGTCTATGAGTGTAAAACATACAAAGTTTTGCTTACGTCATAGAGCTCGAAAATCATTTTCCTTTGTGGTTCCTTATTAAAGTTATCAGGAGGTATAACTTTGATATGGTTGAACGGGATGCCCATTCCAAGGAACGACTTTCCCCATAGCCACCTATGTGTTTGTGAGTGCATACCAACTAGCGTATGTTTCTCACCTTTTGGGCTTTCTCACTCGGTGAAAAATCAAGAGTTCCATTGCCCTAGAGTGAGTATGCATTTTCTTTATGAAACAAACAAGCCTAGATCCATTCCACAACTAGTTGGACAAATGATTGAAGCTTGATCCACCTTTTCATTTTCATCTTTCTAGTTATTTCCATTACATGATTTTGTATCTTCATAGTTTTACTTAAGATATTAGATCCTACGGGCTTGTTCAACCTCCTTTGATCTTTTTCATTCTTTGTCAACTACATCTGGACACTCATATCTCTCTTGAATGTCTACTTTAGTGTGAGTTTGAAGCATGTTCATCCTCTCACTAAAGTGGGGGCTAAATGTGCCATAGAAAAAAGGGACCTCTTGATTGACATGGGAATAATTCATAATAAATTGGACTTAATGAGGTTGTGATTAAACTGTTGTGAGGAATTTTATGCATCCACACTAGGTCTTGGATCCTTGCAAATTGAATAACATGCTTTTAATGATGTATTGTAAAGGTGTTGCAAAGTGTTGTAAGATACTTTCACTCTTTTCTAGACTTGATAAACCCATTTTCTCCCTAATTTAACATTATAAAATGTGTTTATTAACATTATCACATCAATCTATAAGGTTTTTGAATTAAACTTAATGTTAAATGAGTGTCGTACTGTGTGTTGCACTTTCACATTGGTTCTTGTGCCTTCCTAGGTTATGTGGACCTCATTTTAGTGTTGTAAAGTGTAGTTAATCACACTTTCACATCGAATTATGTGTCCCAATCCCTAATTGACCTTTACATCATCACTAATAGGGCTCTATTAACCCATATTGTGCATCCTGAGGCTTAAATTGATCAAATCCTGATAAAATTGCAATTTAAACCTTATTTCCTTATCTCTTGGCATCTTAGCTATCAAAATGGTCCCTATGGGACCCATTTTCCATATGTGGTGAATGATTCCCATTTGGCCCAATTTTGACCTTTGAGTAGGAAAGGAGTGAAATTTAATTTTAATTTTATTTCATGTCAGCCTGTGATGAGGCATTGATAGGTAAAATAGGTGAAAGGCTTGTAAATATAAGTCTTTTAACCCTAATGCACATCTCTTATCATTCATTAGTCCACTAATCTTCCATCTCAAGTCAACTAACTTAGGGTTTCTTGATTACAAGCCATTCAAGATCAATTTTTAGACATTCAAGGGATGATTCTTCATATTTTACTATAGAATTTCAATATCAAACATTGTGGAAAGGTAATCAACTCCATTATTACATGTTTCATTCCTTTATTTCATCATTTTGGTTTAATTACCTAAAAGGGGTTTGACTAAAGAAAACCCTCATGCCCCAACATTTAACATTTATCTCTCTTGCCTTTTGTGTTTGCAGATTTAGGTCTCCTAGAAGCTTGGAAATCATTAAGAATCAAGTTGCAAGGTTGCTCAAATATTCTCTTCAATCAAAAAGTCAAAATATCAAGTACAAAAAATCATTTTTAGGTTCAAAAATTAGAGTTTAAGAAGCAGACACCTATAGTGAATCAAAGTGCAGATCAGAAGCTCTGGATTCCACTTTTGAATATTCAAAAATTCAAAAGTGGACTCATTCACTATGATTGGTGAATGAGTCCCACTTTCAGGTCAATTTTGAGTTTTTTACACTTTTAGATACCCTTTTGCTAGAAACAAGTTTCGGCTTAGTTTTGTAGAAGTAGGACCAATTCACCCAGAATGGCGAATGAGTCCCACCAGGCCTAGAAATTAGGATTGAAAACATTCCAAAATCCATTTCTAGTCTTCATCCACATTCTAGGTGCACACTTTCAGTTTGGTTCATTTCTATTAAGTTTTGCATTCATTTGTAGTTTATTTTTGTATAACCCAATGTGTTTTCAAAAAAGTCACATTTCTTAGGTTTTACATACTTAATCAATCAATTTCATCATCTAATTACATTTAACTCATCTTATTTAGTCATATAAACATCATACGATCCTTTATTTGAGTGAACCACCTAGATTTTGAGTGTGGGATCTATCTCTTTCCATTAAGTGAAAGTCCCTAATTAAGTAAAAGAGACCTAGCATCCCTAGTCCAAAAATCTACGGTTCATTTTGGTGAACCTAATTTTTCAAATACATTCTTGTGTGATTTGGAGTCCTTCATCATACATCTAGCTTGCATTGATCTATCATTAGGACTTGCATGAATTCATATGCATATCAGGTTTCAAATTTTGCATTCATAAAAACTGCATTTAGGTTGCATTGTTGGCATATAAATTCATTTAAATTTTATGAATTTTTTCATTTTTCACTTAGTTTTGCACCATAGCACTTAGAAAAGCATCCATGCAATTTTTTTGAAAATTCTAAAAAAACTCCATACTAGGACTCATTTGCCACCCTGGGAATTAGTCCCTTTCGACCCCTAAAACTCCCTTTCACAGAGCTAAAAACCCTATTTTTAGGATTTTTTTTGGTGCCATTTCCTACCTATATCACTTAGCTAAGATTCTGTAACATGCATTTCATCACATCTAGCCTAAAATAGCTCATTTCATGCATTGTTTAATTTCACATTTACATCTCCCACATTTCATTTTCCAAGTTATTGCGTAGTGTAATCAACAATTTACTTTCTTTTACATCTTAAATTTACATTTCACTTTATTTAATTTTGCATAACATGTTCTTTAAATTCTCCTTTGATTTGATTAAACATGGATTTAATAAACATAACATACCCTCTTATCAGTTTGATTTTGATTACAACAATGAGGAACATGTTAGTCCTGACAACACCATTACATTACCCATTGGTGTGAATGGAAATGTACACAATCATAACACACATACTTGTTCTTCTCCTGATACCTCTCCTATTAGTGACAAATGTATCTTGGTGAAGGAAGTTACAAGCATTTAGGGTCTTGATTGTCCATTTCCTTATTCCCCTTTGGATGATGTTAGACAACAAGGACATGAGATGATAGATATATCATACAAGTCACCTTACCTAGTCTCCATGGTCATGACAATCAATTTTTTCCATCTCCTAATATATATCCTCGATGTAAAGAGGATAGGTTGGTGTTAGAAGATATCCCTATTAAGCATCATGAAACCATTGATCCTCCATTCCCTAATGCTCCTCCCATTTGGGAAAATCTATTTGAAAATCATAATGGTCCTTCTCTTGATGCCTCTCCCACTTGTGATGAAGCTACCTTGCAAACCTCCAACTTGGATGAACCTATTCCAAGCTCTCCTAGTAGGGTAGATAATATGGAACAAGAGAATGAGACTTAGAAAAAAATAAAAATCAAATAGAATCCCCCCCCTAATCTCCACACTATCAATTATCAAACAAATTCAACCATTAATAACTCCCTTAGTTGCGATGAAGTTATTTTGGATGAACCAAACCTTAATTTCCATGAACATGTGGTTTGTTTTTCTCCTACAAACTCTCCTTCTAGGGAGGATATTATGACCCAAGACAAAGATAACATTGGCCCTACTAATATTATGCCCTTCAAATAAAATCCAGACTCTCACTTGTTACAAGATGTTAACATTATTCAACCTCAAGTCATCCTTTATCCCCATTCACATAAAACTCCACCACAACCCAAACCTAAATTCATCCTTTATCCACCTTAGAATAATGTATCATATTAGTTGAGTTATAATACTATTACTCATACATATAATACTTGAAATAATTTGCAACCGCCACAACCAACCCCACCCTCTATACCTTTACCCAATCCTCCTAGTGCTCCTCGCTTCATCCCACACACAAAAGAGTATAATCTTGTTGAACAATTAAATAATACTCTTGAAAATATTTCCCTTTGGGATTTACTTCAAAACTCACCAAATTACCACAATAAATTCTTCAAACAACCTTAAAACAAATTGTAGTTCCTCTTGGTACAACTCTGAATGATGTAGTAGTTTTACTCCATTGAACGAATCAAACTAATTTAGACATTAATTTCCATCAACATGAGCTCCCTCCTTTATATTTCTAAAATCAAAATGAAGCTTTCATGATCATTGCTCAATACAATCAAATAGGGATAAAACAAACCCTTATTGATAATGGTTTTATCCTTAATTTGTGTAGTGTGAATCTCCTTGATAAATTGTGTGTTGGAAAGTCACAAATAATACCTAATTCCATATATATTCAAGGATTAGATAAAAAACCAAAGCTACCACTCGGTATAATCACTTTTCCTATTATAGTTGTGGTGGCTACTTTGCAAACTCCTATTCATGTCATTCCTTATGATCTTTCGTATAATATTATTTTAGGCAAACCATGGATTCATGAGATGAATGTAGTGCCTTTGAACCTTCATCATAGAATGAAAAATGTCTATAACAATAAAATTCATCAAGTTGAAATAGATCCCAATCCTAAAAGTTTCCTGCACCTTGAAAAAGGAGCTACAAGTCCTCTAAAAACATTGATTCCGACATCCAATATAGACCATCTTGAAATTGAATAAAACAATGAGGAATCAATGTCTAAATTATTTGGCGACAATTGGGGATCCTTATAATTCACACAATAATATATGGGGGAATATATAATCACACAAAATAAAGATGATAAACAAGCACAACCAACCATCATGTCAACACAAAATTCATAAGACATTTCGAAAGCATCTACCTCAACTACTCTCGACAAAAAAAAACTACACAGTTACCTTTGGTAACGCTTATTATCAACCACCACCCTATCCAAAAGTAATGAAAAAGCTTTATGGAGAAGGTTATGAACTCATGAAACAACAAGGATATGATGGAAAAGGATGTGGTGCTCAAGAACAAGTTATCCACAACCCTATCGATCCCATCACACAACAAACAACTCATGGTCTTAGCTATTGTCATGTGATAGAGATCACCAAACCCTCACTCAATATCAACAAACCCACACAACATACTCCTAATTCAACCTTCTCCGTCATCCATCCTGAACTCCTCAACACTAGTGGTCTTGAAAATCATCCTTTCCAAAACATCAAACAAATAAATACACCACTTAATGCCAATTTCATCTCACAAAATGCTCATGATTTGAATCTGACATATTTTCCCTCCTCCTATAAGAGTGAGAACACAATCTCACAATATAGAGAAAATTTTGTAAGTATGACATCTACTATTGAGAAAGATGTATCCTTGTCAAATACCAAAATACCACCTTGTACCATTGATCAAGAGGGTATCTTGTGAAGAGTCCTCCAAGATCACTTGATCACCCTCCCTCCATGAACTCAAAAGAAATGTTATGACAAGACCTCATTCTATGCCTATCATAGAGTTCATGGTCATTTCACCAATGAATGTAAATCTTTGAGTCATAAAATCCAACATGTTTAGGAATTTGGTATTCTTCCTTATGTGGGGGCATCTAATTCCTCTAATTGATCTTGATTTTCACTCTACCATTCATTTCATCAATTTTTTTGGCTCACCTTTGTCCTACACTCAATGGGGCAAGGATTTTAGTAGCCTTTTCCTCTTATGTCACTTGTCATTGACTCTTTTGGCTAGTCATTAATTTTTCATGAGCATATAAGAGCAAGCTTGGGATATGGACGACATCCCTTAAGTTGGATCACATGTGACATACTACCCATTTTCATGATGTAGCTTATCAGAAACATTTCACTTGGCATAACAATTTATGAGTAAGCTCAGATGTCCTCTTGTTCTACTTTAAAGCAATTTCTCATAGTACTAGTGTTCACAACCACTTTAAAGTGGGGGCATACATCACCACTCACATTTCATTATGTGATTTTCTTTTTTCTTGTAATTTCCTCTCATGGACAAATTTGGTACAATGTTCTCCAAGATGATACCTTCAACTTTTCCTCTCTTGGAAACAAGATGAGACTGTTTGCCTTATCCTCTCTTGGAGACACTAAGCACGATGTTCCCTAAGGTGAGACATTGCATGAACAAAGCAAAATCCCTTTAAACCTTCCTTGCACTATTTTGAATTAATGATGTCTATGAGTGTCAAGCATACAAATTTTATCTTACGTCATAGAGCTCAAAAAACATTTTCCTTTGTGGTATCTTATTAAGGTTATCAAGAGGTATAAATTTGATATGGTTGAGCAAGAAGCCCATTTTGAGGCATGAATTTCCCCATAGCCACCTATGTGTTTGTGAGTGCAAACCAACTAGAGTATGTTTCTCACCTTTTAGGATTTCTCACCTGATGGACAACCAAGAGTTTCATTTCCCCAGAGTAAGTATGCATTTTCTTTCCAAAACAAACAAGCCTAGATCTAATCCACAACTAGCTAGACATATGATTGAAGCGTGATCCACCTTTTCATTTTCATCTTTCCAGTTATTTCCATAGCATGATTTTGTATCTTGATAGTTAGAATTAGGAAATTGGATCATGGGGACTTATGCAACATCCTTTGATCTTTACAATTATTTATGAACTACATCTATACACTCATATCTTTCTTGAATGTCTACTTTAGTGTGACATTGAAACAATTTCATCCTCTCACTAAAGTGGGGGCTAAATGCGCGGTAGAAAAAAGAGACCTCTTCCTTGACAAGGGAATAATTCATAATAAATTGGACTTAATGAGGCTTTGATTCAAGTGTTGTGAGGAATTTTATGCATCCAAACTAGGTCTTGGATCCTTTCAAATTGAATAACATGCTTTTAACGATGTCTTCTAAAGTTGTTGTAAAGTGTTGTAAGATACTTTCATGCTTTTCTAGACTTAATAAATCCACTTTCTCCCTAATTCAACATTATAAAATGTGTTTAATAACATTATCACATCAATCTAGAAGATTTTTGAATTAAACTTAATGTTAAACTATTGTTGTAATGTGTCTTGCACATTCACATTGGTTCTTGTGCCTTCATAGGTTATGTGAACCTCATTTTAGTGTTGTAAAGTGTATTTAATGACACTTTAACATTGAATTCTTTGTCCCAATCCATAATTGACCTTTACATCATCACTAATAGGCCCCTATTAACCCATATTGTGCATCCTGAGGCTTAAATTGATCAAATACCTGACAAAGTTGTAATTTAAACCTTATTTCCTTACCTCCTAGCATCTTAGCTGTCAAAATGGCCCCTATGGGACCCATTCACCATCCATGGTGAATCAGTCCCATCTAGGTGGGACTGATTCACCATCCATGGTGAATTAGTCCCATCCAAGTGGGACCCATTCACCATGGGTGGCGAATGAGTCCCATTTTTCCCAATTTTGACCTTTGAGCAGGAAAAAAGTGAAATTTAAGTTTAATTTTATTTCATGTTAGCCTATGATGAGGTATTAATGGGTAAAATAGGTGAAATGAATATAAATATAAGTATTTGATCCCTAATTCACATCTATTGTGATTCATTCATCCATCAATCTTCCATATCAAGTCAAGCAACTGAGGGTTTCTTCATTACTAGCCATTCAAGACCAATTTTTAGACATCCAAGGGAAGATTGTTCATATTTTTCTATATAATTTCAATATCAAAAATCCTAGAAAGGTAATAAACTCAATTATACATTTTTCATTTCTTTATTTCATCATTTTTGTTTAATTACCTAAATGGGGTGTGACCAAGGCAAACCCCCATGCCCTAACATTCAACATTTCTCTCTCTTTCCTTGTGTGTTTGTAGATTTAGGTCTCTTGGAAGCTTGGAAATCATTAAGAATCAAGTTGTAAGGTTTCTCAAGTCTTCTCTTCATTCAAAAAGTCAAAATATGAACAAAAACTCATTTTTAGGTTCAAAAATTATAGTTTCAGAAGCAGACACCTGTAGAGAATCAAAGTGTAGATCGGAAGCTTCAGATTCCACTTTTCAATATTTAGAAATTAAAAAGTGGACTCATTCACCATGAGTGGCGAATGAGTACCAATTTTAGGTCAATTTTGAGTTTTCTACATTTTTAGATACCCTATTGTTAGAAATAGGTTCCGACTTAGTTTTGTAGAACTAGGATTAATTCACCCAAAATGGCGAATGAGTCCCACAAGGGATAAAATCAAAATTTACAACATTCCAAAATCTATTTCCAGTCTTTATCCACATTTTAGGTGCACACTTTTAGTTTGGTTCATTTCTGCTCAGTTTTGCATGCATTTCTAGTTCATTTCTGCATAACACAATGTGATTTCAAACAAGTCACATTTCTTATGTTTTGCATACTTAATCAATAAATTTCATCATCTAGTTGCATTTAGATCATCTTATTTAGTCATATAAACATCATACAATCATTTATTTGAGTGAACCACATAGATATTGAGTGTGGGATCTATGTCTTTCCATTAGGTGAAAGTCCCTAATCGAGTAAAATAGACGTAGCATCCCTAGCCCAAAAATCTATGGTTTAGAACTATATGGAATGCTACAAATCACCAAACCCTTGTTGTAGGAGGCTAAAAATATTCTTGAAATGGTTGCAATGGATGTGGTTCTTGAATCAATTGAATTTTGATAGATCTTGCTTTGAAATGCTTGCTTGAATCAAAACCCTACATCACAACTGTTATCTCAACAACAAACATGATGCAACAATATATTTGATATGATGCTTTTATCTTGATGATGGCTCTAATTTATTAATGAATCTACTCTTGAATGCTCTTGTGAACTCAATTATGCTATAATGAATGCTCTCACAAAAGTCTTAGGTGAAAATGAGTGAAGGCACCTTGTATTTATACTTATCTATGCTTAATATCTTGAAATTACACCACAACAAGCTAACATATGAATTCATTGATTAAAGGATGCTAAATCTCATGAAAATTGGAAATTGAATCATGAAATTAAGCCTAGGGGGACTAAGATGCCCTAGGTGGTGTCTTAGTCTCGAGGATCAAATCTTGGGGCATAGACTCTAAGAAGGGACCTTTTCTAGGTGCAACTGAAATTAGGTTCCCAAGACCTTTGGGGGACTAAGATTCCCTAGGTGGCGACTTAGTCCTGACCCAAAAATTAGGGACATATCCAAAATCATTTAATAATCATTTATCCATTAATGTTTGTCAGGATAAGCCAAGAAAGGATGTCATTCATAGAACTTGTAAATGAAAAATGGGACCAATTAAGCCATAAAGAAGAATAAGGGTATGTGCAGGATCATCATGGAAATAATAGACCCTTAAGTGGCAAAAAAATTAGAAAAATCAGAGTTAGGAAACTTGATGTAAAAATTTGAATAAGTTATCTATATTATTTCAAAAATATGTAAGAATAGAATTTGTAGAAAATTGAATGTAGTTTCTAAACTACTAGGTTTATTTAAAAATAAAAGAAATCTATTTGGTGAAAATTTGAAATTTCAATGCAGTAGTAATTAGATTTTAGGGAAAAAATAAGTAGGTGTCTATCTAACCGCCCTAACCACAATAAAATGATAATATTTTTTTATAATATTTTAGATATAAGTAGATGACTCATGTCCCGATGTGACACATATTTTTCTGTAATTTGTTTCCAAGTAAATAATTAATTATGAATTTTTTATTACAACTTTAAAAATATAAAAAACTCATATGTCTAACCACCTTAACTTGGTTAAAACTTCATGAAATTTATATTGGTGGAAAGTTGAGAATATCCTTTAAAAACCCTTTTCGTTTCAACAATTTTGGGTAAAAAAAAGTCATCAGCCACATACCGATCATATTGCCACTTTTTGTCCCATCATGATCCTACACATACCCATAAACAAAGCAAGGAGGACAGAAAAAACTATGAAATTGCAAGGGTATGAATTTTACTACGCTACATTTATCCCCTACTTTAGTGAGATGATGAACTTGCTTCAAACTCACACTGAAGTATCTAACCACACAATTAAGAGAGGTTGAAATTTACAAATGGAAGTAAAATATGATGACAATGATCGAGTGGGATGATCAAGCCCCCAGGATCGAGATCCTATGGAAAACCAACATAGGCACAAAATAACACACTTACAGATGATGTATGAAGACATCATTGAATCACAAGCACACACCATCAAAGAAAAGTAAAAGAAAAAAGAAAAAAGAAAATGAAAAATCCAATGGATCAAGCTTCGGCAAGCCATCCAATGCAGTGTGGACCGGGTCTAGGTTATTTGTTGAAAATGGTTTACAAGTGGAACATTTTGTCCACTATGCAAACAAAATACATGCTCACAAGGGCTAGTGAAGGTTGATGTTCACTAGGTGAGCCCCAAAGATCCATATCAAAGCCATACCTCCATGACTAAGATAAGGATAAAAATGCATGCTCATAAGGGCTAGTGAAGCTTGGTGTCCACTAGGTGAGCCCCAAGAGGTCCAGATCAAATCCATACCTCCATGACTATGATAAGGATAGAGATGCATTCTCACAAGGGCTAGTGAAGCTCGATGTCCACTAGGTGAGCCCTAAGAGGTCCAAATCAAAGGCATAACTCCATGACTATGATAAGGACATAGAATGCAACAAAACAAGGAAGAAAGATGTTCGATGGGATTTTTCTTAGTTCATACGAGGTCTTAATCTTAGGGGACATTGTTTCTATGTTTCCAAGAGAATACCAATCAAAGAATAAAGGATTCAATAGTTAGGGAATGTAGTACATTACATCACCACTAAGAGGAATTTAATATACTAAGATATATCAAGCTCTTTAATGAAATTACTCTAAATGTCACATAAAAGAGAGAAAAATAACGCTTGATGCAAGAAAATCACATCAAGGAAAATGAAAAAATGCAAATGAAATCCAAATAATGCCAATTTATGCCCCCACTTTAAAGGAATTTCTAAACACCATGCTGTGAGAAATTTATTTAACACAAAAAAAACATGAAAAAGGAAAAGAGGGTTGCCCCCCAAAAACACATAAGGGATCTATGTATTCGAGGTCAATATCTATCTTTGTTGCAATGATATTAAAGAGCTAGGAACTATCATCATTCCCCAAATACACATAGAACTAGAATAATGACAGAAAGAGTGAAAACAAATGAAAAGCCTTTTGAGTGAACATGGAAGAGACATAGGGTGTCTCAATGCCTTGTGTCATCCCCAAAAGGAAAAAAAGAAAAACAATGAAAAGTTATGAAAATGAAAGGAAAAAAAATATTTTGGGTCAACATGGAAGAGACTTGGGTGTCTTGACACCATACATCATCCCCAAAAGGAAAGCACAAGACAAAAATGAAAAGGAAAAATCTTACAACATAGAGATGAATGAAGATACAAATAGAGGAATGCACAAAGAAAGAGGAGAACATTAAATATAATAGCATGGGGGATCACATTACACACATTCAATCACAAAAGAAAAAAAGACTAGTAAAGTATAGGAAAGCCAACCTAAAGCAAATCATTCGCCTTCGAATCTTGGTCAGTATAAACAAAATGTGGAAAAATAGCTAAAGAGGTAACATCATGTGCCGAACTAGGGCACATACCAGGTTCAACACTCTTATTAGGAGATTTATCATCTAAGCTCATAGAAGAAGAAAACAATGTATTCAACTCATCATGCACTTGTTCATCAATATTTGCAGGTTTTTCCTCATCATCCAAGTTAATCACAATAGGAGAATGAATAATAATATCCATAGAAGGTACTGGTCCTTGTTTGTTGGAGACATACGATGTGTTAGTTCTTGTAATGGGGTGACTCAATGTTTATTGCTTCTTTCAAGTTCAGACTTTGATTTTCTATGTTGTTTCCATCTGTAATTTTTTGAGCAATATCACAACATCTACACCTATGATATCTAGCATTTTAGTTTCTTTTCTTACAATTTTCAAGTTGTCTTTGTGTAAGAGTGGGTGTATCATCCATAGGATCCTTTTCTTCTTGTGAGGGAAGAACGAAAGAAATTATAGGGGGTTGTTCAACCACTTTCTCTTTGACTTTATAAATTTTCTTTGAAGGCCGATTAGGATTTTTTTGACTTTCTCTTAACCTTTCAAAAAAACTAGGAAAGTGATTTTCTATGGATGGGTTTGGTTAAGAGAAATGTATTTAGTCTCAATGTTTTTTTCTTCAAGAAGTGGAGGCTCAATCATAGGTGGAGGAAACTTTTCAACAGATAACCTTGCTATGCATTTTGATTTAAAATTTTTGGTAGGATAGGAAAAGGAAGTCATTGTGGGGATTTATAGGCTCCATAGGCTCAGCCCAAAAATAGTCTAAGGAGAAATTTCCACAAGAAGATAAAGGTCTAAAGCCACTATGGTTCATAGTGAATATTTCATTGCTGACTAGAAACTTTAAGAAATTGTGAACAACAGATGTGATCGCATTCATGGAGCGAAGCCATTTGTAGCCTAGCTTCACACAAAATTGAACGAAATTAGAGATGATAGAGAATGATACATTTACTTTTTTGGTCCTACTTGTAAAGGGAGTGTTATTGATCCCATTGTAGCACAAGAAAAACCATCATGCGTTTTAATCCATGCTTTCAATTTATCACATCTATCTTGAGAAATTTCATGTGCACATAAAATTTCTTCTGTGATCACATTCTCTCCATAGATGGGCTCAATTAAAATCTCAGGAGTGGGCTTGTTATTGATTTTTCTAGCTATGTAAAGAGGACCATTAGGTGCATTTTTTATTGTATCATTTGAAGAGAAAGTAATGTCAATAGGCATGCTAGTTTTTTGTTTATGAGGCTCGATTTCAATCACTCCTATCATTGTACTAATAGGAATTTGTTCATTATCATCCATGTCAATGTTCATTACATCGAGCTTACTTTCAGTAGCCTTAACAAATGAAATATTATGGCTAGGCATGGGGTTGGTAAAGATTTACAAATTTTGGTTAGGAGGAGCTATATACTTATTTCCTTGGTCATTCATATCTCCAATTTGGAGATGATTAGAATCAATGAGGTCTTTCACAAGATTTTTAAGATGCTTGCAATGTTTTTTATCATTTCCTTTTTGTTGGTGATAAGCACAATTGGAATTATGTATAAAGCTCAGAGGTAATGGTTTGGTAGGGTCAATATGCTGAATGATAGGTAAGGTAAGAATGTTCTTGTTTATAAGCCAAGTCTTGATGTTGTGGAGTGTGTTGGGTAAGGGTGTGAATTTTATTTTAGCATCCCCATAAGAAGGGTATCATAGATTTTACATCAGCCACTTGAGTATCAACTTGTTGTGTGGGTTGGGATGTGGAAGATAGTTGAAGGAAACTATTGTTTTTGTCTTTTGAAAGGTTGGTAGGTATTTTGGTTTGAGGGTTCATACATTTTAGAACAAGTAGAGGTGGTTTTGAATTCATGACTACCTACAAAATTTTGATAATCTCGAAGGGCAGTGCACAAGTGTAAGAAGGAAACTTCATCATTCCAAGCCTTTCTTGGATGCTGGGTTGTAAACTTTCTATGAGCATATAAATTGAAGGTGAGAATCGAGAATCTTCACACTAATTTGAGAATAAAGCAATTGATATTGGGAAATAAAGTTAGTTCACCCTTGTTTTGTTTGCATCTCATGAAATTAGCTAATGTCATTTTAGGAACCATGTGCACTTGGAAATGGTTAATAAAGGCCACAATAAGATCATTAAATGATTGGATTGAGTTCTTCAGTATGGAAGAAAACCAATCCAAGGAAATATCTTTCAGGGATCGAGGGAAAATCTTGGATAAGAGCTTGTCTTCAAGGATAAAGTTACTACACAAAGAAGTGAAGGAATTAACATGATTAGCAGGGTCTCCCTTTCCTCCATATTTATCAAATAAAGGGATATATATACCTTGTGGTACCAGAGTTATCAATATCTCCAAGGATAATGGGTTAGTCTTGACATAGTATGTGGGTTGGCCATTTTGGTTTTGGTTGATGGTGGAAATTTATTTTTGAAGGGATGAAACTATTTGGAAAATATGGTTTATGAAAGGGTCATTTCTTGTGTTTTGAGATGGAGGTGAGTATGGTGGTGTTGTGTATGCATTGGAAAGACAAGTGAATGTATAGCTTATGGGAGGAGGTATAAGACTAGATGCCACATAGGTATAAGGAGCATTAGTGGAAATGTTTGAGGTAGGAAGGACACTACTAATTTGTTGCATTGTTGTGGTCACTTGAGGATTGGTATAGGTGGGAATTGAGGTTATGGTTGAAGGGGGAGGAATTGGAATTCCTCCTTGAGTTTTCACATTATTTGAGGTTTGAGCACCATTGGTGGTGGAAGGAAGGTGTTTTCCAAAGATATGGGTAATATTACACACAACTTCAAGTCCCTCATCACTTACCATCATGCAATGGAGACTTTCTATGGTTGGTGTAATAGTGTTGGAAATGTTTTTAGTACTCATAATATCTTGTAAATGTGCTAGGTTTTTATGCATCTTCATTATGTTCTCTTGAGGTATAGGATCAACCATTGTTGGAACATTGGAATATCACTTGTAGGTAAAGTAGACATAGCAAAGGATTTATCAAAGTTACAGTCTATACCTAGTGAACTACTACCAACACTAGGAGCAAAAGAGCTAGATAAAACAAGATCCACAATGAGTGTTTTATTGTGGGATGCCATGAGTCTCACACTTCGTCTCACAATAGTATTAGTAGTAGGACACCAAGTAGTATAGCTCATGCAAGGGATAAACCAAAGGAAGTGCAATGAACACAATATCATATGCTTAAAATTACACTTGAAATGGAATAAATTGGAATAACAAATATTCTACAAAGGGTATGTGTAGGATCATGATGGGCGAAAAAGTGGCGATATGATGGGTATGTGTAGGGTAATGTGGCTGATGACCTTTTTTTCACCCAAATTGATGAAATGAAAAGGGTTTTTAAAGGAGATTCTCAGCTTTCCACCAATATAAATTATGTTTAAATTTTAATTTAATAGATAATTATTATTCATTTTCTATTTGAATTACAACTAAAGTCCTAATTGATAGGCTAATTGAAAAACATATATAGATTTCAAACAGTATCATATTTTTTGAATTTGAAATATGTGTCACATTCTATGCTTTGCATAATATAGGATTAAAAAAAGAAGAAATGAATTTCATGAATTTTTGACCAAGTTAACGTGGTCAAATGTACGAGTTTTTATATTTTTTTAAAATTTTAATTAAAAAAATCATAATTAATTATTTTCTTGGAAAAAAATTACAAAAATATATGCATCACATTGGGACATGAGTCCTTACTTATATCTAAAATATTATCATTTTATTGTGGTTAGGGTGGTTAGACAGACACCTACTTATTATTTTTTCCCTGAGATTTAAGAACTAATGCATTGAAATTTCAAACTTTCACCAAATATAATTTTTTTTTTTAAATAAACCTAGTAGTTTAGAAACTACATTCAGTTTTCTAAATATTCTATTCTTACATATTTTTGAAATAATATAGATAACTAATTCAATTTCTTATTTCAAGTTGCCTAACTCTAATTTTTCTGAATTTTTTGCCACTTAAGGGCCTGTTTTTCCCATGATGATCCTGCACATACCCCAAACTAAAACAAAAAAATTGAAGAAAGAAAATAGAAGCACAAAAATGCTGATTCAAACCATAAAAATAGCAAAGTCAAATTCAATAGGGACTAAGATGCCAAGTAGGCATCTTGGTCAGGTCTTGGTGAGATTTTTAATTTTTAGAAGCTGAAACAAAAAACAAATAGGCCAAGCAGGGAGCTGAGATAGAAAGCCACAGAAGGACTAAGACTCTAGTAAGGGATTTTTATTCCCAGTAAGGGTTTTTGGCAGAAAGTTACACAATTCTAGGTTGATAATAGTGTTCTCAAATTTCCAATTCAGGGACATGAAGTTTGGAAAAAAAAAAATATGCGAATGAATGGAAGGAAAACTAACTAAAATGAAACAATTAGATGCAAAGTTGAATGTAATTTTTTCAATTTTGAATGTAATAAGAATGTTTCTAGATGCAATTAGGATGATTTTTAATGCACCTTTTAGTTTTTCAATGAAACAAGATGATACAAGAAAGCAAAAATTCAACCTACATGCACTTTCACTAATGAAAATTTGAGAAACCCTAGATGCACTTTCACTAATGCAAAATGCAATGAAAGAATGAATGAAACCTAGATCTAGGGCATATATGGACTCCAAATCATAAAATAGGTGGCTAAAAAGGTCAGGCTCACCAAAAATAAATAGAAGGAAAGGGGGAATAATATACTTAATCACCTACTCTCCATTTTCACAGTGGGTAGTTCATTCAAGGTATGCCCTAGGAACCCTAATTGGATTGACTAGAAACCTCACAAGGTGAGTCAATTCTCAACAAGTAAAGCCTAGGAGGGGTTGTTCTTAGGTTGTGAGGGGTTCACCACCAAGCAAAAGCTTGGAAAAGGAAAATGAACATTCAACTCACAAAACCTAGAAATGTAAGCTAAATGAACAATGCAAATACTGAAATTATGCAACAAAAAGTTAGAAGGTGTGCACCTAGGTAATTTAGAGATGCCACAAGGATTCTAGAAATGTGAAAAAGTTTTGAAAATGTGCTATAGAGGAATAAAATTACCTAGGTGGTGACTTAGTCCTGCTACTATTTTTCGGGGGGATCTTGGGATCTTCAGATGTTGAAACATGATCCTAAAGAAAATTTGAAAAATACCTAGGGAGAACAAAGATGACCAAGGTGGTGACTTAGTCCCATTTAGGGTTTCTAAGATCTCTAAATTTGGTTTGGACATATCTCATGTTCTAAATCTTTCAAATGTGGCTTGTAGGTGAGTTTCCATGAAGATGACAACTTTGCAATGCAACTTTTTCAAATTTTCTATCTTGCACTTTAAAGGATCTTCAAGTCTTCAACCTAGATATGCAGTCAAAGACACGTAAAGAAGAGAAAAAAATGTTTATTGTTAGTAAATGGGGGTTTGTCTTTGTCAAACCCCTTGTTGATAATCAAACCTTGAAATGAAATGGAATAATGGAAGAGAATGATGAATGAAAAATATGGACTATTAAAACTCATCAAACCCTTGTTGTAGGAGGCTATAAATATGCTTGAAATGGCTACAATGGATGTGGTTCTTGAATCACTTGAATTTTAATAGATCTTGCTTTGAAATGCTTGCTTGAATCAAAACCCCACATCAAAAATGTTAGCTTAACAACAAACATGATGCAATAATCTCTTTGATATGATGCTTGAATATTGATGATGACTCCAATAGATTGATGAATCTAATATTGAATGCTATTGTGAACTCAATTATGCTATAATGAATGCTCTCACAAAAGTCCCGGGTGAAAATGAGTGAAGGCACCTTGTATTTATACTTATCTATGCTCAATATCCCGAAAGTAAACCACAACAAGTTGACATATGAATTCATTGATTAAAGGAGGCTAAATTTCACAAGAATTTGAAAATGAATCCCAAAATTAAGCCAAGGGGGACTAAGACACCCTAGGTGGTGTCTTAATCCTGAGGCTCAAATCTTAGGGCAGAGACTCAAAGAATGAACCTTTTTCAGGTGCAATTGAAATTAGGGTCCCAAGACCTTTAGGGGACTAAGATTCCCTTGAAGATGACTTAAATTTGACCCAAAAATTAGGGACATACAACTAGAATCATTTAATAATCATTTATCCTTTAATGTTTGTCAAGATAAGCCAAAAAAAATGTCATTCATAGGGATTGTAGATGCAAGATAGGACCAACTAACCCATAAAGAAGCATAAAATAAGCAAGGAAGGTCCAAACAAGTGTGAAAATGAAAGGGTATGCATTTTACTACACCACAAGAACAAGGCATAGAAAAGAAAATAGCCACACCATGCTTTGGAGAATGTTGTCAAAGTATCACCCATTGATTTTTTTAATTATATAAATGAAGGTGTGTTGTTGGTTGTATTTTCATATTGACTTATAATTTCATGTGGAACAACCCCTATCATTTTTTTTTCTCTTTTCTATCATTTTTGTACTAATTTATCCCATGCGCCTCCTACTCCTATCTTTTCTTTCCCTCTAAGACAAGATATAAATCTTATCTTTGTGAATGTAGAGGTTACAATTGGAAGTTAGAATACTAGCACCACACCTTTTTAGCAATTATATGTCTCACACCAGTATAATGAATAGTAGAAAAAACAATGGATTCTTTGTGTTTCTTTTTCTTTGAGTATATTGTTTTTGTTTCTCAAGTGATCACTTTTATCATCTTTGTAGAGTTAATTTGGACACTAAATTTAAGATCCAAGTTAAGATGGTTTTTGGGGCCTACATATCGATATATGACATTTGGAAAAGACCTTGGATTATATTGAGATCACGATGATCATTCATAAATAATCTCAATACAAAAACATAGTTTACTTCAAAGATATTAACTTTCATAATGGGGAACAAGGGGCTCAAATATAGGGAAAAATTATTGTTGAGAAAATGTAATAAGTACCAAAAAAAGAATAAATTACACTTTAAAAACTAAATGTACACAAGTATATTTGATACATTATACATTAAATTCAAACATATATATTTCATACTTTATTGTTAGAAATAATAAGTTGTTAAAAATATAATTTAGTAATGCAACAAATACAAAAAAAAAGGATAAGTTATATGTAAAATAGATAAGGAAAAAGAAAATTATGTTAAAAAAATATCTACTATTTATATGATGAAATAGCTTCAAAAAAAACTACATACAATTAGTAACTAAGATAATATATATGTGAATTTGTTCAGAACTTAATACTCGATTAATCCCATTTAATTGTTTTCATGATAAAACTACATGTATATTCTCATCTATGATCATAATTTTTTTGGAACCAATCAGTTAATCTCTCATAACCATGTAAAGCTGAAATATACAAAGAAAAAATAATACCTTTATTTCCTTGGCATGTAAGAAGAAACTTAAAATTTCAGAGGTATTTGATAATACACTAGCTTATTTGTTTAGAAATTGTTCTTGGAGAAAGCTCACTTTATTATTTTTCTCATTCTAATGCTTACTAATTATTTTGTTTTTGATTGACAAAAACTAGGTTTTGAAGGGTGCCTAAAACCTTGAGCAAAAAGAGATAGTGGTAGTAAAGATAAAACAATAGACTACCCACCCAAAACCAACAAAAAACAAGTTGATTAACATAACATCAATAGACCACTAGCAGAAAGACATAGCGAAAAAATAAAATGGAAAAGTAAACCAAATGACCATTAGAGAAGTTATTTAAGCATCTTTGCTGCATCTACATACTTTGTTACCAACCTATTATGATGCATCTCCATAATTTCCTCCACATCACGACCAAGAACCATTTTGATTTCTTTATTTTACAGCAAGTTCACACACTTGACCCAGCCTCCAAATTTGTGATATGCATGTCCATAACAACAATGTCCTCGCTTTCCTTAGTCATTTGTTCATCAAATAATCCTCTACCAATCAATTCTTTATACTTCTAGTTGAGGAAGATCATACCTTTAGTCAAGGCCTCCAATTTTTCCTTGCTAATGTTAATAATTGTGTCCAGATCCTTTTGGAGTTTCCTATTATGTTTTTCTAGAAAATCCATCCTGGGTCCATAATCACTCTTCAAATTAGCAAACCCATCCACCACACAACCAACATTGGAGTTCAATGACCTAGTTAGCTCGAAGATAGACTCTTTCTCATTGAGACTGTGCAAAGTGGACATCTTGCAATAGGTGATGGTGTCATGCTTGTTGTGGAGGTCCTCCACCTTTTTCATGAACCACATTAACAGATTAAATGAAACATCTACCCCTTCTTTCACTAGCCCAAACGCCTACGTAAAATCAATAGCCCCCCAAAACACTCCCCTTCCCTGATGTGAACCAACTGGAGGATCCTCCTCTTGAAACTCCTCAGGTAAAAGGTTAGCCTTACACCTATCCTTGGACTCTAAACCTAAGAAGAGTCATCCACGTTAACCACATAATTCCCCTTACTAGCCCCAGGGGACCCACCATCACAATAATTCCTCATTCCATCACCCTAGATATTCTCCACCACCTCAAATTTGTCACCCACATCATTTGCATGGCCCTTGGCCTTCTTACCACTAGAAAGTCCATCCTCGGCACCATGAAAAAAGGAATCCTTTAGTTTGTGTTTGACATGGGAAAGGTTTTCCTTAGAAGTTGAGGGCTTCACACCTACAGACGAAGGCATGTAATCCATGTCAGTATCATAGCCATTGGTCCAACCCTCTAAATCATCCATTTTCATCCCCTCACTCTTCAAAATCTCTTCAATCTAACATTTCCCACTCCCTTTCCCAATCTTATTAGAAATAGGGTACCAGGGATCTCACGTAATATAGTTAGCTTTGATAAAATCAACAATGAGAAACATCAAGCCCTAATGTACAAAAGGGTTTCTAGGGTTCTTCCTAAAATTTGAAATACCTTCTTCTAGAGACATCAACAATTAAAAGAGGAAAGAAATGAGATTACCATGGTGAAAGTGGTTCAACAACGTGAAATGGTGACCATATAGCATCGTATATCTACCATCCAAGGTGAAGTACTGCATCAAATCCACCACAACATCCTACTAGATGGGTTTTATCTTAGGTGAATCATAACCCCCACAGTCCAATCTGACCATTTTAGCTAGTTCTCTATCCCTGAGAAAGTTTTTTCTAACCGACTGTAAAAAATTCTTATCCCTATAGAATTTCCTTCCTTCCATTGACATATTTATCAGTTCTACAATAATATCTTCATCCATGGTAGTATCCCTACCAATCATACTCAACACACATCCATGCCATGCATGAAAAAATTCCTTCGACACAGTGGCCTTAAAGCCATTCAACCTCTCCATAAGAGGAGTTATGCTTCCTCTCTGTAGAATTTTCTAGATTTCGGCATTAAATTTAATGCCATCACAAGACAGAGGCTCCATTCTGCACCTATCCCCACCCATCATCAGAGCACTTGTAGAAAGAAAGCACAAAAAATGAGAGAAAAGGGAAATAGAAGGATAAACATCCATAAAGTGTGTGAAGTAATTAAAGGCAGTACCAATACATATAATGAAGAGGATGCTTAAACAACTCAGCTAAGGAAGACCAAAAATTTCAATGAGTATCAATTGTGCGAACAGTCTAATCAAGTAGAGAAACTCATGATATCCATGCATTCCAAACACCCAGGAGGTGGACACAACCAACGAGCTAATGTGAATAATTATGAATGATATTGCTTAAATCAATAGGTAGGATGTCATTAACATCAATAAAGTCACCCCAAAATTGGCTAACCAATTAGCCAGAAAATTTGCCTCTCTATAGGCATGAGATATATAAATTTCATTGAATTCACCACTTAAAGATATGGCATTCAAAATTAAATTTTTAATAGACCATGAAGGGGGAGATCCTTTCTTTAGGAAAATTACAATGTTTAGGGAGTCCCCTTTTGTCTAGAGTTTAGAAATCCCCAATTTTTGGGCCAACTTGATTCTATGATAGGTTGCAATAGCTTCAACATAGTGGTTTGTCTAGATTGCCAAAGGGAGTGTCATCACTGAAAAAAACCTACCATTGTGATATCACATCACTCCCCCACAACCAACAAGACTTGGATTACCTTGAGCAAAACCATCAAATTTGAATTTTTACTAGCTTGGGGGAGGAAGAAACTAGATCACCCCATCCATATCAAGATTAGCCTTCTTCAATGGTTTAGCAATATCACAAGAAAGTTTCCAATTGGAAGCCATTGAAGCATCATAATCAGAAACATTCACTCTTCTAGGAATATCAATTTTGTCAACCACTAGCTTGAAATTTTCCTTAATAGAAGAGACAATTTTGAAAAAAAGAGAGAGGAGAGAGGGAGGAATCCTTGAAAATTTTGTTGTTCCTCTCCTTGTAGATACCCCAAATTTTTTTTGGAAGCATGAGCAACCAAATCAAATCCAAAGAATGATTGGATGAAGGAGTACGCCATTGAAGCCATAGATCCCAAACCAACATAGGAAAAATCCATTCCACTCGCCACAGATTGAGAAAGAGGGACCAAACTTCCCTAGCAAAGTTACAGCCAATGAAAAAATGATAACTATCCTTTGCATCCATCATGCATAGGTAGCATCTATTGTGCATGGAAAACTGCCTCTTCCATATATTATTAATGGTTAAAATCTTGTCCTACATCATAAGCCACATAAAAATATTGATCGTGGGGATTAGCCTCAAAGACCATACTAGACCCCAAGGTGGCCTTGGACCCATAAGGTCATTACAAAACATAAAAACAATGGCCATCGAAAACATCCCATTCGGGAGCCGTCTCCAAATCACCATATCCCTTTGAGGAGAGATGGGTATACGAATTCTAGAAAATTCATTATAAAGATCCACCAGAACTGGAAAAACATCATGGATCTTCCTCCATTCCCCATCCACAATATAGTTAGCCACATGACTCCCAAACTCATGAATGCATAGATCCCTCCAAGGGGTCACTAATAGAGAATCACACAGTGGACAATGCCCAAACCACCAATCATCCTAGAAGAGGATATCATGACCATCCCCAATCAACCATTGCTAACCACTAGAGATCACACCTCTAGATCTGATCAATAAGTTCTAGAAATATGAGCCTAAGGGAGGAGAGAAGTCCTCATTTAAAAAATCTTGAAATTTATCCACTTGAGCAAGATATTTAGAAGCTAGAATCTTTAGCCAATCCTTTTAACCACAAAGGAAATCCTAAAGCTATTTGGATACAAGAGCCAAATTGAATGGTTTAATTTTGTGTAGACTCAGACTCACATGTAATTTAGACTGGAAAACTTCCTACCATGACACCAGGTTGAATATCTTCTTTTCCTCCACTCCCAACCAAAGAAACCTTCTCTAGATACTTTCAATTTCCTCCCAGAATTTATGAGGAATTTGAAAGAGGCTGAGAGCATACACTGGGAGATTAAATTGTAAAGTTTACTTGATGAGCACCAATTTTCTAGCCTAACTAAGTAAAGCACCTTTCCAACAAGCCCGCTTTGCATTACATTTATCAATCAAGGCATTCCAAATGGATTCATGAGATGAATTAGCTCCCAGAGGCATACCAAGGTAAGTCAACAAAAGAGAGTCCACTGAACACTAGAGGATACAAGAAATTATCTACTTTCATCTTTTTGGAGTATTGGGGAAGAAGATCGTGCTCTTGGGGAGGCTCACTAGCTACCTGAACGCCACCTCATACTTTTGGAGAGTCATCTTAATAGTCCTAGCTTACGCAATAGAAGCCTCACGCATAATCAAAGTGTCATCAACAAACTGTTGATGTGCACAAGGGGGAAAAGAAGAAGAGGGTCTCAAACCCTTCAAGGCACCTAAAGAAAGATTCAACTACACTGAACTACCTAGAGTTTCAATCAAAATAATAAAGAGGAAGGGTGAAATTTGGTCACCTTGTCGTACCCCTTGGAGCTTTTGAAAAAATATGAGGGAGAGCCATTCACAAGAACATAAAAGGAAACTATAGAAATGAGACTCCTAACTAGCTAAACAAAGTTATCTGAGAAGCCAAAAGCAAAGAGAATTTTATACAAAAAAGACCAATTGACCCTTTCATAAGCTTTAACCATATCCAGTTTTAACAATAAGTCAACCCTTTTATTTACCATCAACGAATGGATGTTTCCATGCACATTGATAATAGGGTTAAGAAGTTTCCTACCTGCAATAAAGGAACTTTTTTGGGGAGAGATAATAAAAGGAAGAACCCTTTGTAGCCTAACCACCAAAACCTTACAGAAAATCTTGTAAATTGAATTACATGAGCTAATAGGTCTGAACTCATTAAACGTTAAGGCCCTAGGAATCTTGAAAATCAACACCAGAAAAGTAGCATTTAGTTCTTTAAGAAAATTTTGGCTGCCAAAAAATTCTTTAGTTGTTTCCACCACATCCTTGGACACAATCGTCTAGAACTCTTGAAAAAATAACACGACGAATCCATCAGGGTTGGGGGCCTTGTTACCAACAAAGGAAAAAAACACATTCCTAACTTCTTCCGTAGAGGGGATACCACAAATCACACAGTTGAGATCATCCATTACTAGATGAGGAATGACATCCAACAAAATATCCTGATCCCCTAAGGAAGGAACAAAATCACTAGTCAGGAGGTTTGAAAAGAAACCAATAGTCGATCACCTAATCTCCTTCTCATTCTCAATCACCCTATCATCCTAACAAATGCACTTGATTTGATTGGAGGAACAATGCTTAAGTGTAGTGAGATGAAAAAAATTGGTATTTATGTCTGTATAATTAAGCCACACCACCCACAATCTTTGTTTCCAAAATTCCTCCTCCCTAGCCACTATATTATGGAGACGGGACAAAAGCATAGTCTCTTCATTAGCCATACCATCAATATATCCCCTAGTTTTAATTCTTTGCTAAACAAAATCAAGATCAGCCTTGATGTGAGATTTCTCTAGGAAAATATGGCCAAAGTATGCCTTATTCCAATTTCTCATATTGAGCTTCATTGCAACAAGCTTCTTCATCAGTATGTACATCAACGAATCATCCACCTAGATATCCCACCATGAAGCAAGCTTAGCTTTGATATCCAAATGAGATGTCCACATTTTTTCAAATTTGAAAGGAAAGTAGTGCCTATGACTGGAGAATGATTTTGGCAAGCCAAGATGCTTTCTAGCCCTTCTAGGGTTTTCCACCTAAAAGGGGAAAGAATTAGGTTAAAATCCAAATTTCTACACTCAAATTTAATGTTAGTGAGATGTATTATGTCTAATTAAGATGTACTAATGCACTAAACTGAAAATGAAATGATCTAGTCATGCAGAACATAAGAAATGCAACTTGTTTGAAAACATAGTGTGATATTCAAAAAGATGAAATAGATGCAATAATTAAAAAATAAAGATCCAAGATAGAAATTATGCACCTATAAATTGATGAAGAGATGAATTGGATTGTAGAGACCTCTAAAATTCTAGAAATTTTGATTTTTGAGTCAACTGGGACACTTACGCTAGGCTAGGTGACTTAGTCCTAGTTCAGGGAAAATTCACAAAAAGTTGTTTCTGCCAAAAGGGTACTTGAGAATGTAAAAATTTCTAAAAAAGTAGTGCAGTGGGACTAAGTCGCCACTAGGGGTGACTTAGTCCACTTTGGATTTTCTACAAATCTGAAAGTGGAAATGGAAGCCCACAACCTACACTCTGCTTTTTGACATAAATTTGGATTTGAATCTTTGAAAAAACATGTAAAAAAGAAGATATTTTGATTTCTAATGGGGGGTTTGCCTTGGTCAAACCCCTAGTTGGTATTTAAATTTTTTGAATGAAAAAATCTGCATTTAAACCCTAGGCTTAAGTCTATCTAAGACTAAGAGAGGTTGAAATGAGACAAGAACCTATTCTAATGTGCTAGAATAAGATGAATAAATGACACTTGAATAATGAAAGAAACCTTACAACACTTCAAATGAAAGTAAATGACATGCAAAGTGTAAGGAAAACCTTAAATCTAATGATAGGAGAAAAATGGAAGATGGAATCACTTTGAAAATAAGTCATTAGGTGCGATTTGATGGCTAGTTATACCTCCTCAACCTAGATTTCTCCATGATTCACCATAGGTATCCATGATAAACCATTTGCAATGCAATATCTTTGAAAAAAGTGACCTTGAAGACCTGTAAAAACCCTAGTTTTCTACCCCTAAGCTTCAACTTTGATGTAGAAATGATATTGAATCCTCTTGTGAAAGATATTTTTCTCTTGAATTTTGATTTTTGCTTTGTGAAAATGACTAGGAGATGTGAAAAATGACCTAAAAATATGTATTGATAGGAATTAACATCGAATAAGTCAATATTTTAACATCATAGGCTAATATCCCTCACAAATTTGAACTAGGTCAGTGATTTTCTTTGCTCAAAAGTGGAAAACGCCCCAAAAAGGACTAAGTCAACACTTTGGGTGACTTAGTCCCACCAAGAATTATTTTGGTGGGTTTCACAAAATTTGGGTGGTTTGAGTGGTGTTTGTTGGGATTTAAATGGTTTGTGAATGGAATAGGCCTTAAGGTAAAAAAATATGAGCATTAGGGGCCTATAAATGCAGTTTTTAAGGGGTGATTGAAACAAGGTGTCTAAAGTAGGATGTAGTTTACCACAAAATTGTCTCTTTCTTCAAGACTATACAATTTTTGGCGACACAATGACCAACCACCTCAACAAAATGTGAAATTGGGAAGTGATCTGACCCCAACCTTGTCAAGGCAGAAAGAGAGCAAGAAAAATGATCCAACCACTCATGAAATAAAAGGGCCCAATCCAGCTTCCCATGGATTAAAGCATCCCCCATCTGAAAATTTGACCAATTATACAAAGAACCATGTAGATCCACATCAAACAGAGCATTGCCATTTACAAAATTCATTAATTCAAATCTACTCTCATCATCAATCTAAGAACCACCCAATATATCATCAAAACTCAACAGAGTGTTGAAATCTCCCATAACTAGCCATTTCTCAAAGGGAAAATCAGCGTTAAAAGAACGTAGATTCACCCAAAAATGCTTTCAAGCACTTCTGACATTCAAACCATAAATGTTCGAAGTGACCCATGAAAAGTCACTTCTAGTATGGAAAAAGGAAGTAGCAATGCGGTTAGGGACCCCATAGACAACCTTGCCAACCACAACTTTCATATTCAAAAATGTAGCTATGCCCCCAAAATGACAATCCGCATCAAAACCATGAAGGCCACATTCCATAAAGAGTCTTTTATTAAGACATTCCAACCTTTCAATAGGAATTTTCATTTCCTAAATAGAAGATCACATCCAGTTTATGATCCCTCACTAGATAAGCAAGGAGATCCTACTTGTGAGGATTATTCAATCCTTCGATATTCCATGAAATAATCTTCATAGAGGAGTTTGAGATGCTCCCTTTGGACACACCTCAAAAAGATTTTTTTGGGAGCTAGTAGCAATATCAACTTTATTTTCCTTCTCCTTGCTCTGAAGCAAAGTGGGTCTCCCTTTGCCCCTTGGTTCTAACCCACAATTAGCCTTTGACCAATTCCTAGTCACCACCCCTTGAGGTGACACATTATTCTTCCTATTTCTACTCTTGACTAGAGAAAAAGGAGGATGCTTAACATGTTATGATCTTTCCATCCCACAATCGTTGAAAAAAGAGGTGAGCACCAGATTTGAAAAATCCCCTACTGGGTCCTACAAAACCGCCTCCATACCACCCTTCTCCCCATCTTTGGGATAAGTCACCAACATAGATGGTTCCTTCACCATCTCCACAACCTCAATTGTTTTGGGATACTTAATAGCCTCCACCACCTCATCTACTTTAATATCTCCCTCCCCAGAAGAAGGAAAAGCCCGCTCACTAGCAACCACTTCCTCTTCTTCAACCAACTAAATATCCCCTGATGGGATTCGACCATCCTGAGGGGGATCAGCCTCAACAATCATCCCTTTCGGCACACCCTCTTTCTTACTAGAGGTATCCAGAATACTATCCTCCGAAGACACATAAAGCTTAGCAATCTCATCCCCACCTTCAACACCAACATCCAAAGCATTGTGTTTTTCCTTTCATTCCATACATGGCTGGGGTGGGGTAGTTTTATCCTTTAATAGGAATTTCTTTGCCCAATTCCTAACCTTTTTGCAATGAAATAAAGTAAAGAGAATGTATTCATTCTCGATCAATTAGATCCAATCCCCAAGCTTCTAGTTAATAGTCACCCTTTCAGGTAGGTTTGCAAATTGATCTACAATCACACAAAATTGGGAATAGACTAACCTCTTCGTACAAGTCACCATTTTATCAATACAAAGAAGCTTACCAAACATATTAGCGATGCCGACAAACATTTTCTCATCCCAAAACTCTAGAGGAAAGGCTAAAGTAAAAGAACAAGAACTGGGGTTAAAACCAACCTCCCATTTCTTGAGAACCAAGGATGACTTTTTGATCAGCCAAAGACCACTAGTAAGAATAATGACCATGTCCTCATTATAGGTGAAAGAGAATGAAAAAAAACCTTTCGCTATTGCAGCTACTTCCACCCATCCTTTCGTCCTCCATCATTTAGAAGCAAGATTACAGATGAACTCAACATTAGCGCATGGCCCCATAAAATTTCCAACTAGAGTAAGGTCCATAGACACAAATTGGTTCTGAATAATTTAATCAGGAACCAACACCAAGTATTCTCCTATAACTGGATTTTCCTGAAAGCTAACTGGCACCGATGAGCTCCTTCCTTTAGGCTTAGCACCCAAAAGGCTAGACCAGCTCGATCCATTTGATAAGACCTCCACATGCTTATGTCCTTCATCATTAGCACCTTTTCCAAGAATCTTTAGACATGGGGAAGAGGATATGCTCACATTATTAGGAGGAAAGGCCCCCACACAATTTTTAGGAGGTCCGTCACCCAAACCCAAAGAGTATGGAACAAAAGAAAGAAAAGAGGACCCACCATTAAATACCACAACCCCACTATAGGCTGACAGCTCCTCACTAGCAATGACAATAACATTCGACGTACTACCATTACCACCAGGGGAGAACCAAGATTTCCTGCCCTTACAAAATTTTGAAAAAATGCCAACTTGCTAGAAGGTTCTCTCATCCATAGTTCCACTAATGATTTTGTTGAATCTTTAGGCTTGCATACTAAATTCATAGTCACAAGTTTTGGAAAAACCTCAATAATGCAAGAATCAAAACTTTTCAAGAAGATGACCAAGTTAGTTAATATTTTTTTAGCATAGTGACTGCAATGATAACTCTCTTATGTCATGCCAACTATGTCTACTAGCCATTGTGAGTGTCACCTTTCATTTCTAACATGTATTTTCCCCATGTGGTCCAAAATTCTAATCAACTTATGATTATTGTAACAGAAGTGCATGTATTCATTTGTATGTTGCCATTATTTACATTAATAACCATGAATTAGGTCATGCAGTAGGCTTGGTAAATGCCAGAAATATCGGTTAAGTTATTCAATTAGAACCATGAAAGATGTTTCAAAATTGATCTGACTTGTTAGAAATAAAAAATAAGACTAATACATAACTAAAATTTGAAAGAAGAAATCATCAACTAGATGAACACATAATAATAATGACACAAAATTTACTTCTGGAAAACCCTTTACAAGGAAAACTCAACCTCAAATATAGATTCCTCATTGTATCAACTTAAAATAAGATTACAAACATAATAAGTTTCAATCTAATAAGTGATACAATAGAAACACATTCTACAATGGAGCAATCTTAGCAGCTAATTCCCACACTCCAAACCAATTCATTTGAATTCACTATTTATATGAAAAGTGCAACCTTCGGAAACTATGTGCTCTAAATAGGGTCATCAAAGTCATGGACAAGGATGACCATGCAAATGCTAGTACCACTTCTTGCATGGAAATGTAATACTCCAAGAGAGATACCTAAACCCCTCTAAAATAAGAGTTAAATAGTGAAACCTAAGCGTCTAAGAGTAATTTCACTTACACTTTACACATTGCCTTAAACCTAACTAAGCTTCTTTTTAATGATTATATAAAAACAATAAATCTTTAAATGCCTTTCTCAATAGATTTTTTCTCACTATCTCTACATATTAAAGTGTGTGTCATTCAAAATTATATTTTCTATCTTTTGGATTAAAATAAAAATATAGATGAGTATAATAAAAATATGAAATCTTTGAATAATGATTATATTTATTTTTAATCATTATTTTATTTTAAAACTTCCTCAATGCATATTACAACTAGTTAAGAACTTAGAGTATGAATTGTAATTATTTAAGAATTCCACATAATTCTTGCAAACGATGGTCTTTATAAGGAACCTAAAAATGTTTTCTTTTTAATCAATATATAAGAACAAGAAATCTTTAAATGCATTTCTCAATGGCATCCTTGTCAATAAGATCCATAATTTTTCGCAATATTAAAATATAGTTGAATATATTTATTTTTATCTTAGTGTAAATAACATTAATATCATTTGTAAAATTTATTAGCTTATGTAAATGATAAATTTCACATTTAAGAAATATTAATTGTTTAGAGTATAAAAAATGGTTGTATTAATGAATAATTAAGATATGAGAGACTATATTTACACAATTCCCATTAAATCAAATAAATATTTTCATTTTAATATTTCCATTGTAATAGGAATACCATGGATATGGATGGTTTTTTAAAATGTACTCCTTCAAGATCTAAAGAAAAAATAAAAATATACTCAACACACTGAGCTATAAATATAGATTCCTCTATAATATCATTCAGTCTAAATATTCCAGGTAATTATATGTCAAGTCCTAGAAGATAATTGTGGATTTGGACTCAACTTCTAACCCTTTTGCAATGCATGAAATTAATAATCTCTTGGGATTCAAGTACTACCAAATGTACAACTTATTTATTTGATATGTAATTTATGAAAATATATCATTGAAAAAATTATCCCTCATTGTAACATATCATGTGGGTTATAATTTCATGACTTTTCAATCTAGGAGTATCTACAAATAATAATGCTCATTATAATTTAACCTTAATCCCAACTTATTTAACCCTAATCCAAATTGAACCTTGATTGAACCGTAACCCTAATTAAAATATTTCCCTAACATTGAACCCTAAATAAATTATTACCTTAATTGAATGTTGATCCTAACCCTAATAGTAACTTTGATTTAACTTAAACTGAATCACACCCCTAATTGAACTTTAATCCTTACCCTTACCGTAACCCTATTTGATCCTCAGTCTTAACCCTAACCCTAACACAATTCAATTGTAACCGTAACTGAAATAAAACTTTTAATGTGATTAAACCCTAATACTTATTAAACCATAACCCAAATTAAACCCTAACCCTAGAGTAACTGTAACTCTATCCTTAATGACGTCCTAACCCTAATTTAAATTCCAATTGACCATTTATTGAACCCTAACCCTTATTAAAATCTAACCTAAAATTTGAACTCTAATAAAATGATAACATTAATTGAACCTTGAACTTAAACATAACTATTGAAATAAAAATTATAGCCTAGTTAAATCCTAACCTAGAAATAATAAAATTGTTGTTCAAGAAACAATTTTTTTGCTATTAATAAGTATTCCCATAAAAAGGAAAATAATTATTTATACAAAAAAGGTAAGAAAGTAATTATACATAGGTGATCAAAGGATTTTCATATTTGACAACATTTTAGTCATTTGTGCTCATCATTGATTAAAACACAACAAAACCACAACTAATCTTAAATTTTCCTCACTTAAAAAAAATTAAACTATCATACCAATATTTGACAGGAACTTTGCATGAACGAGACCTAGTTAAAATTGTTGTCTATTTGAAATTTATTAATTAATTTTCCATGAAAATGGTTAGTCTTATTGTACTGTAGTGCTACATGGTGATGCATGCCAACATTACCTATTTTTTTTGTAGAGATCTTGTTGCTTTGTGGGTCCACAGTTATTGTGTCATTAATAAGAATAATCTCAAGTAACACAAGTTAGGGTGGCTATTTATAAATTTTACAACAATGGAATCTAAATAGTTTTTAAATGATTTTCTTGCTGAGTGTCACTATTAATTCATCAACCTAAATTCGATGAGTGAGAGTTACGAGACATAAAGTATATATTTTTTTAGCTCTATTTTTTTATTTTTATCAGTCCTTGCCTTTGTAAGTCGAGAGACTAATGTTTTCACCGTGCTCATGTCAATTAGTTTGTTCTTTGGGAGTCATGTGGACAATGTTTTATTTTCATCTTACTAATGCTTTTGGGATTATTTTATTAAAAGGAAATTTTTATATTTTCTACATAATTTTGTAATTCATTGTCATGATTTTCCTCATAGTTTTGTGTTTTTTTTAATCAATTTAATTTTTCAAATTAGTTTATCAAATTCCTAATTTTTTGTTGCTATCAGAAATATTTCATGACTTTGTAATGTTCTTTTATA
The DNA here is from genome assembly GCA_007258455.2 of Sequoia sempervirens. Lineage (NCBI taxonomy): Eukaryota > Viridiplantae > Streptophyta > Pinopsida > Cupressales > Cupressaceae > Sequoia > Sequoia sempervirens. The sequence continues at coordinate 644,321,254 of VDFB02193867.1, read as the reverse complement.
TAGTCATGTCTTTGGGCCCAATGTTTTTGTTGACACGTGGAATTTGAGCAAGGCCATTGTGCATTTACTATCAATACATTTTATTTTGCCTAGGGAAAGATGCAGGGAATATTTTTCTCTTTGCATGCTAATGTTTCTGGGATTATTTTATTAAAAGATAACTTTGGTGTTTTATTTGCAATTTTGTCATTAGTTGTTGTCATTTTCCCCATTGTTTTGTGTTTTTTTCTTAATCAATTTAATATTTCTAACTATTTTAACGAATTCATAATGTTTTGTTGCTATCAAAAAAATATTTCATGAATTTGTAATGTTCTCGGATATAGTCATGCCTTCGGGTCCAATGTTTCTTTTGACACATGGTGTTTTAGCGGGGACATTATGCATTTACTATTAGCACATTTTCATTTATTGTGAATAAACTGAAGTGCAGGTGTCATTAATGTCTTATGGCACTGTGAAGTTTTAAGTCTGTTGAGCAAAGGATTATTTGTGTTGTTTATTCATTTTCTCAGATTGTTTGATGAGGGTGAAATTTGTGTTTATTGAGAGGGTTTACATCTATCACATTGGAAGTGACAAAGAAGGCATTTGTAAGTTCCTATATATTTTACACTATCCATTTTGTGTTGTTTATTCATTTTCTCAATTTTTTTGATGAGGGTGAAATCAATTTACAGTATCATTTTATAGTTTTTCACGTCTCTACATTTTATGGGCTAGTTTCTATTGTTTATTTTTCTCTACATTTTATTGGTTAATGTCTATTTTTCCATCTTAATGCTTAGCCAATAGATTAAGAGGTTGATTCATTTTTGTAAATCTAGTTTTTTCTTGTATTTTAACATTTCAAATATTTTTTTTTTTCGGGTTTCACAAAGGAAATATATGTAGCCCAATGAGTGATGTAGCAATCTGAGCGTGTGCAAATTTTGTACCGCTAATTTCTGAAAAATATTCTTGGCTGGGTTATTCAAAGGCCACTCTTTTATGAGGATGTAAGAAATAACCATGCCATAATTCTTTCTCATTGTACACATTTTTAAAAATTTGAAATAATGACCATTTCCAAAAAAAAAATTTGCATTGTTGTTGTGCATAGTCTTAAAATAATTAAGCGACTGGTTTTGATTCATAATTTTTCTGTGCAATGTGTGATTGGAAAGATTAAAATGTGTATCTTTCTAGTCACTTCATATGGAGGTCAACTGTTTAACAAACCCAAGCGTGATAAGTTTACATGAAAATTTAAAATTGAGCAATCTTATTCTCTTAAAAAAATTGTGTTTCTTTAGCTTCTGTGCCAAAATAAATTCTATTTGCAGGGTAGCCTTTAATTGAGATGCCACAAAAAAACCTTATTTTATTAGTTCAAGTTGTGTGGAACTAGGACTTGGAAAATTTCTAGCTGTATTGTTGGGATCAATGATATCTAATGATTTAGACTATTAATTTTTCAATGTACATTTTTTTTGGTGTGTGTGGTGCACAATTTGTAAAGAAAAATCCTTTTTGGAAGGTAACCTTTAGCTTAGATGCCATGGTAAATTATTTTATCAAGGTAACCTTTCTATTAGATTCCACAACTAAATCATAATGGGTATTTTTTGTCAAAATTATTTGGAACCAGAGCTTGCACAAAGTATAACTGCATTGTTGTAGTCAGTGATCACAACTAATAATTTTTTATTACATTCTATCTGCATATTCCACAATTAGTAAAGGATAGTTCTTGTTTTGTGCTAATCTTTATTTTATATGTCACATTAAATTATATTTTCAAGGAAACATTAGTTGAGATGCCATGAATGAGGGGGTACTTTTTTTAGATGTCTTAAGGAACCTAGACTTCACAAATTTTAATTGCACTGTTGTGACCAACAAGACCAATGGGCAGGTGGTCAAAATTTTATTACATTTTTTGTGTGTAATGCACAACTAGAAAAGAAATATAATGCATATTCTATTATTCTGTTATTCATTTTAGATGGTGGAAAACTGTATGAAAAGAGACCTTAGCTTTTCTAGGCTTTGATGAGAAACTTGAATTGCTTTATTTTTATATTTTAATTGTTAAATTCCCATTGAAGGGAAACCTTTTCCTAGATGCAAAGATCAGGAAATTTAACTTATGTCAAAGTTTCATAGAACTGAGACATCCCAACATTTGTTAGTTTGGGTAGGGCAAGCTAGGTTGGATATGGTGTTTATCTTAATTTCAACACTCCACTTATGAAGCATTTCTCCTCATGATTTGAACCTAGGGCTATTTGGTGAAGCATCTTCAATCTGTATCAAATTAAAAATGAAGTCAATAGTTGATTCCAAAAATATGCATCATAATATAAAAAGGATAGATTAAGAGCTCTACAATTTTGAGCAAGTTAGGGTTTCAATCAAAAGGTAATATAAGATGCCTAGTTATTTAAAATGTTGGGTCAAGATCCATGAAGGATGATTCCATAGTCATCCTTCAATAAATTTTTTGATGCAATTCTAAGCACTATTGGTCAAGGTTGAAGGATACATGACACTAGGCCCCTAGTATGCATATTGGCATACTTGATAAAGTTACAAGTATGACCTAGAAATCATGCCTACCTATACCCAAAATTAGGTTAATTTTAGAGCTATGCCAAATACATTTGGATATGGAGTTTTAAAAATTTGTATAATAAAAGCATATTATTAGCTATTCTTATCTAAATTGACATCCATATTTGTGTCATAATATTTGGAATATTTACATTTCTTACTATTGTTGACCCTTAATCTTGAAGTGCAATAGCATGATAGAAATAAGATTGAATAGCATCAATTTAGATACTTAAAGAAACTTTATTGCTAATGTTCATTGAAATGGATGGTTCCACCATCGTATAACATTTTTACGGGCTCAATTTTTAATTTTAAACTACTATAAAAGCTAGAGTAGAAACTCCAGGTTTGTGAAATGTTGAATCTAATCTATAGAAAAAAAATCCTTTTGTAGCCTGAGAATGCTACAATTTTATGAAAGATCTAATTACTTAAAAATGAAAAATAAATAGAACTATTGAAACATCCATTCAAGCAATACATAGAAGAGAAGAGACCTTGAAAACAAGGTGTTAGTGTTAGTTGAGATGAAAAATATGTCCATGCAAACTATGGTCTTTGTGCGTGGTCATGGCACAATCACAATAGATTCTTTTTCAAGGTTCTGTAGCTCCTAGTGAAGGGAAAATAATCTCAAAAGCCTCTATGCTAATGATGCTAGTGGGATATACTCCATCACTTATGTTCTCTAAACCTTAAACTCAATATCAATCACATAAAAAAAAAAGAAACTTGAATAAAACTATGTAATATATTCATAGTTGTTAATGGAAAACACTATTGCCTATCTTTGAAAGGGCCTGGAATCCTAATTATCTATGTTTCACAGGAGACATTTTCTTAATGATATTGGCTCAAAAAAAATTTCAAGCTCCACTTGACTCTTTGAAGCATGAAAGATGATTATTAAAGTCCCATGTTTTCAATTTGTTATATAACAAGATGTCACCATGTTGGCGATCTAAAAATACATGTGATTGAGTAATAATGAACTATTTACCCATAGTATGCTACATTTATATGGTATATATTTTAATACCTTCTCAGATAGATTAAGTGAACATTAGATATCCACTATAAACATATAAATGTACAAATAAAAGAGTATTATATAATGGGACATGAAATGCATGCCAGGACATCATGAATTTTACTTGATTTTTGACACAAAAATGGGGGAATAATTTTTAATAATCACCTTTCCTTCAATTATAAAAGTAAGCCTTGCATGACCTAGATCTAATTGATAGAATACAAAAGCAGTAAAATACAAAATGGTTAATTTTTGAACCATGCAAATACAAATTGTAATGATTGGCATAGTTAGTTCTATTGTTTATTGTGGTAATTTAGTTGCTTAACTATCTATTGTGTAGTTTTCACTTTTCATGATATACATAAAGGTGTTGGGAAGAAGGTTTTGTAGGATGCAATGAATGAATTAGGATATAAAATTAGTACTACCTCTTAGGATTCCAAAAGATATTTCTAACACCAAGTGCATCACCACTTAGTAGAATCACAACATGTTCAATTAAATGCTAAGATTTCAATCTGGAAAAGGAAACAAAAGGCGAATAATTTTTGTTGGATATGTGTTGTATACTTTGTGAGTTTTACATCCCTTATAGGCTATTTTTTGGTTGATACTTTTATACCTATTGTATTGCAATACCACTTAGCAGTTTCTTATAGTGATGTGTCTATAAATAATCACACATAGATTATAATAAAGTAAAAGTAAGAAATATCTTATTTTATTGTGAATGGTTGAGTTAATATAGTAGGTGTTGTTTTTGCTTGCTTTTTTTCCTGAAAGGGTTTTCCATGGTTAATAAAATCATGCTATATTATGAGTGTGTCATTGTTTTGTTTCTATTGCATTTAAGGTGACACTTGATTTTCTTGGATTGGTTTATTAGTATTATTTCTTTTAATTTCAAAGGGATGATGAGATTGTAATTATTGATGTTGGACTACCCCAATAATCCATGGTGGTATAAAAAAAAATATATATTTAATTTTGTTGTATTCATCACAAAGTGATTTAGCAGACCACATTTATCTTGTAGTCCAATGTGACCAACAAAAGTCCAGATTATGGCCCACTTGGCCCATATTTGGGATTCTAAAAAAATAGATGTAATGGAAAATGATTTCGCCTATGACAAACCAATGTGATGTGGTAATTTTCTTTTATACAAAATCACTAAAGAAAAACTTTGTCGAGTTTATTTTAACTGCAAGAACAAAGACACAACTGTTATAGAAAATGAGAATGCTATAATTGAGGAAATTTTCAACCCTAAATAGACTTTCAACATCAAAAATAAAAAACTATAGTTGGGCTACACCAATCACTTGGATATCATTTGATAATATAACATAACCCTACAAAACTTTTCTCTCAACACTAAATAAATGAAGACATGGTAGGTCATTAAATTCAATAGGGGTAGAAAAAATAACATTTGTTGGGAACACTCTTTCATTTCTAGAGCAAGTGTTTGGGCTCAAGGAATTGAATCACAAGATTATATAGAAAACATTAAATTCTAATATACTGGTAGAAACAAAGGATATTTTGATATTGATAGAATCTAGGGGAGGTCCTACAATACACTCAACACAATATCAACTGACAACAACAATTTCCAAACACAAAACTTTCAGAATCTCTTCATCTCATCAAAACTACACTCTTACTTATAATATTACAATCTCCTTAAATTGGGTATATCTCTTCAATGTTTTCCTCTCAAACCGAGACCAGCAACATTTCAGGGACACTTTAAGGTGTTCAAAATCATACGAAAAAATCACAATAGGATTCTTTGTGACAACTTCCTCAAAACTAGTTTTCTACGCCAACTAGCCCTCAAATTAGGCCTATTATGCAAAGAGACCTATCTTGAAACTTATCCAAAACCTCCAAACTCATGTGGGCATAAATTTACATGTATTCAAACCTAATATTCCTCAATTTTTTCTTAGAAATTCACCCTCCAAGGTGCCTAAAATCAAAACCCTCTTTTATAGCCAAATACCTAGGGTTTTAATGAAAATCACACTTCCTATGCTCCCACAACTTTGAAACCACTTGAAAAAAGACCTAATAGGTCGACAAAAACTCAATCTATCATCATAAAATCCTTCCCCAACACAATTCTCACTTTACCATGTCAAAACCTCTCCTTTTCACTTGGGAAACTCAAGTTTTCACCGTAGGGCTTCATGCCCAACACAACTCTTGATCTCTTCTGCACTCAAAACTAATGTTATCACCCAACACTAATTGTATCCACCAATTCCACTGAGGTAGAGACATCATAGAAGGTGGAATGGGTCCATTTTACAATTTAAACTTAGAAAACCCTTAACTCTATTCTACACAGGAAGATTTAGAAAATCAATTCAATCTTCCTCCAAACTAAATGATAGACCCTCAAACCTATTGCAAAAAAAATTTGATTCAATCTGAAAATGAATTGAATTAATTTTCTAAGCAATTAGTTACTGTACGGGGCCGTACAAGTCTGAGAAAGCATAAATTTATAGAAAATATGTAATAAAATAGGGGTTTCTTTATTTGTTCTTGCTTCAAAACTTCAAGATCAGATTTACATCGACGCTTTTCCTCCTTTTTTTGATTTTTACCTCCAAACTAACTAAATTCACTAAACTAAACTTCCTTTTCAAATACTTGACTGTTGGTATTCAACCAACTTACAATATTGCAACTTTTTAAAGTGACAACTTTTGCAACAATTTGCAATTTTGCAATACCAACACAAATGACTTCCTAGACACCTAATATGACTAAAACATGACTAAATACAGTATAAAATGGTCTCCAAGACCTTATTTATACAAAAACACACCAAAACCTAAAGCCTACACAATATCATCCTAGATTGACAGTTGTTTATCAAAGGTGCTTTGACACCATACACCCCAACTTGTAATTTTTCCAAGTCTCTTGGAAAATATACAACTTCACCACTAATCACCTCTTGCCTTTGATCATCTAGAGCTCTTTCAATAGGTTCATATTGCTTTTTTTCTTCACTGTGCTTGACATATTTTCCACCATCATCACTTCTACCTTGCTCCAATTGTAACTGCTCTATGGGGTTTTCCTTGCCTTTTCCACCATCAAACTTTGTTCTCAAACTCTTTTTACCTCTATACTCAATCCTCTATCAATTTTCATCACTTTACTCTTCACCTCATGCTTGGATCTTTGTCCAATGCCCTCATTAACTACACTTTTTCCTCTATCAACTATACCACACACTTTGGTACCACTGTCAGACCTGCAAACACCTTTTTCTCTATCCTTACATTCTTACAATCCACTATCCTCTTATCCATTGTCTTACCAATATCACAGACCTTTGTTTCAACATCACTAGACTGCCTCTTTACTTGTTTCATCACAACAGGGCACATGAATGTCCCAACCAATAAACCTTCACTATTTTTTTACACTCCACACTCACTCTTTACTATATCAACCTGAGACACCATTCCATCTGCTTTTCTCTTCCACATGAAAAAATTCTTCTTCACATCTAACTGAAAATCATTTTCACTTCTTCTATCTATTGTCCAATCTTTATCATGCATTGCATTGGCTGCCAAACTCATACTCTTTCCTTCATTAATGTTTACAAACTCTTTTCTCCCTACCATGATGATCTCACCTTGCTCTTTAGTTTCTTCATTCAATGGAGTTAAAGTGAATGTTCTTCCATCCTTTTCAATGGTGTAAATGTTTTGTCTCCCATTATACATTGGCGACCTATCAAACTGCCAAGGCCTTCCTAGTAAAACATGGCAACAACTTCTAGGAAATATGTTAGAAAGAGCTTTATCTCTATATTGACTGATTTGGAATTCAATAATAGCTTGTTCTCTCACCACAATGGACTAATTGTCATAAGCTAAGACACTTTGCATGGCCTTTCCCTAGGTACTCTTTGCAAATTCAATTTTCCCACCATATCACTAGATACCATGTTATCAGTGCATCCAGAATCAACTATTACCTTGCATACCTTATTTTTGCATCTGCAAGCTTCCCTAAACAAGGCTCTTCTCTGAATTAGCTCTCTCTCCATGAATGTCTTCAAGATTTTTGTTTTCATCATCAAGCTTTCACCTACTTTAGGAGAAACATGAATACTATTAGAGTTTGAACTTTCAGCTTCATCTTCTTGAACAATTTATGCTCTCCTTTCATTCTTCCTTTCTCCACCACTAGATGTTGAACCAAATTTTTTCAGGGAATTTCCAAGAAGGATGACCAAATTCATTGCAATTATAATGCCTCCTTGCAAAAATGTTAAGATTCCTTCCACCACCAAATTTACCCCTTGCCTCTAAAACCACCTTTAAAATTTGCAACTTTCTCATCTCTTTTTTTTGGCTCCTCTTGGTTCTCATTTGTTTGTCTTCGAGTAGAGAAAGATCCTCTTCCTCTTGTTATGCCACCTCTTCCTCTAACAGTCTTCTCTTGTCTTCTTTTTACTTTTATTTTAGCCTCCAGTTCCATTTGGTAACATTCTTCTACACTCATTGGACTTTTCAAAGTAATTCATCCTATATGTTCAATCTCAAACCAACCAAGTACCTAGCAATTTTCTCATCCTCATTATCATTATGGTTAGATCTCATACTTAATTTGTAAAACTCTTCATGTATGCTTTTACATCCATTTCCTTTTTCCTTAAACTTTGTAACCTATTAAACATCTGAATAGAATAATCAGAAGGGATAACTTTACCTTTCAGCTTAGCCACCATCTTGTCCCATGATACAATTTTGGATTTTCCTTGCTTCCTCCTTTCTAACTACAGATAATTCCACCACAAAATTACATGACCTTTTAACTTTTTCTTTGCAATATTGACTCTTTGTTCCTCTGAAATGTCTTCACACTCAAAATAATTGTCTAAAGATGCTATCCAATCTAACAACTCTTCTTCATTTAGCTTTCCTCCCAACTTTTGAACATCAATTTTCACCTTATACTTGTCACCTTTGACTACCTTCAACAATTTGGCCATTCTCTGATCTTCTAGTCAAGTTATTCCTCCACATCTTCAAACTCTTCTTCATCCTCATCATTTGAATCACTTCTTTCAACTTCTTCTCTCCTCTTGTTTGTCTCTAAGGCTTCCAATCTCTCTTTCAATTCTTTGATCTCTCTAATATACTAACCCTTCAATTCATTCACTTCCTTTGCTACATTCTTTCTTTTTGGAGGTATCTTCACAATTTTTCCTCTTCACATTCCACTCTTCCTTTTACAAACTTCAATCTTTTTTCACAAGGATCCTCTACCTTCACTCTAATACCACTTGATAGCAACCACAGGAGGTCCTACAATAGAATTAACATAATATAAACCAACAATAACAATTTCCAAATCACAAACTCTCAAAATATCTTCATCTCATCAAAACTACACTCTTCCTTGTAGCATTGCAATCTCTTGAAATCAGGTATATCTGTTCAATGAGATCCTCTCAAATGATATCCTCTCAAACCTGGACTAGAAATTTTTTAGGGACCCTTTAAGGTGTTCAAAATCATACCAACAAACCATAATAGGCTTCTTTGTGACAACTTCCTCAAAACTAGTTTTCTATGCCAAATATCCCACAAATTAGGCGTATTTTGCAAAGAGACTTATCTTGAAACTTATCCAAAACCTCCAAACTCATGTGGGAAGAAATTTAAATTTATTCAAACCTAAGATTCCAAAAAAATTTCTCAGAAATTCACCCTCCAAGGTGCCTAAACCCAAAAACTTCTTTTATAGAAAAATACCCAGGGTTTTAATGAAAATCACACTTCAAATGCTCCCACAACTCTACAACCACTTCAAACAGGACCTAATAGGACTAAAAAAACTAAATCTATCATTATACAATGCTTCCCCAACACAATTATGACTTTACCATGTCAAAACCTCTCATTTTCGCTTAGGAAACTCAAGTTTTCACCCTAGGGCTTCATGCCCAACACAACTCTTGACCTCCCCTGCACTCAAATAGCATATTCTCACCCTACACTAATTGTATCCACCCATTCCATTGAGGTACAAGCATCACATTAGGTGGAGTGTGTCCATTTTATAATTTAAACTTACAAAACCCTTAACTCTATTCTACATAGGTAGATTTAGAAAATCAATTCAATCTTCCTCCAAACTAAATGATAGACCCACAAACCTATTGCAAAAAAAAAGTGATTCAAGCCACAAATGAATTTAATTAATTTTCTGAGTAATTAGTTATTGTATGGGGCTGTACAAATCTAAGAAAGCAGAAAATTATAGAAAATCTGCAAGAAAACAAGGGTTTCTTTATTTATTCTTACTTCAAAACTTCAAGATTAGATTTACATTCATGCTTTTCCTCATTTTTATGATTTTTCCCTCCAAACTAACTGAATTGACTAAACTAAACATCCATTTCAAATACTTGACCGTTGGTATTCAACCAACTTACAATATTGCAACTTTTTAAAGTGACAACTTTTGCAACAATTTGCAATTTTGCAATATCAACACAAATGACCCCCTAGACACCTAATATGACTCAAACATGACTAAATACAATATAAAATGGTCTCCAAGACCTTATTTAGACAAAAAAATACCAAAACCTAAAGCCTACACAATATCATCCTAGATTGACAATTTTTTATCAAAGGTGCTCGTGCACCAGATAGCTTATAACAATCATGTCCTATTTGATTTGTTATCAGAAGTAAGAAAATGGGGTATAATCAATTAAATTTCTATTAATTAGTTGTATGGTGTGGAAATATTATTTGTTTTCAATCAAGGGAAAATTTCTTTAGAAAAATGTATCAAAAAATACAAGAGTTTCCTTACGACAGATCTCTAGTGTTTAATTCTACAAGTTTCCATTAATTTTAATTGGTTTCCAATGGTGCACAAGTAGGGGTTTGGCCTATTTATTAAACTATTATACAATAAGAGATTAAATTTGTATAATGAATAATTTGCAGAGTATTCCTAAGTGACATGACATTCTTTAAGCTTTCAAATATTTAACTTTGTTTGTTCCCTAGATAAATCACTTTAGGTTAATTTGTTTAAATGTAGAAATCATGAAATTTAGAAACTGTTTAGTGAGGAATTTTCTTTTTATCATACAAATATATGCTTACAATAGGCTCATGGGCTACAAATTTTGCATTTATATATTTGATGAGCACATGACATGCCTTTTGCAGCAAGCTTCTAAAATATTTTTCTAATAAATTGTAGATCATCGTATTATTCTTTTTATCTGCAGATACCTACATTGATACAAGTTACAACACCATAGCTCTAAGTGCTCTAGGTTTTCTTATAGCATCAAAAGCTTGACATATGATTTTAGTGGTATGTTTTTTGTTTTCTTTGGTTTTAGTTATATATGTGTGTTCAATGATGTGTCACATCTACCAAATGCTAGTTAGCATCATGCAAAATTTTGAGTAGATATGTTGTAGTCAAAGGAAGACGCTTGTTAGAGTCAATGGAATGTGAAAACTAAGTGTAGTGATTCTCTTTAATAGTGTCATGATTGGAAGAAATAGGATCTCCATGGTGGTGGTTGACCTAAGAGGAAAATATTATCCACAATAGTCATTAATAATTATCTTTGTAAAAATGAAGAAAGAGAAAATACAACTAATCATTGAAGTGTATGCAAAATAGAACATATTGGTCCATATGGACAATATGCAAGATGAGGCAATAAGTCTCTACTAGATGGATTTTTTTTACTTCATTTTATTTTTGCAAATTATGGCGCAAGCATTTCAAATGCCACTCAAACTTTCTAGGTAATTTTTGTGGGTTATTCTATAAAATAAGTGTTATTTCTTGACACTTATTTGCTAGTAGTGGAATCAAGGGCTGACATTGCTGAAAATATGAATAGAAAAGTAATTTATGCACTCTAATGAAGCCATTCAACATGCATACACTTCCAAATACAATCATAGAAATTGTTTTCCTAGAGCACCGATTCAATTGAAAGACAAAGATATTGGTTGATTCATATTACATGACCAAAAGACAACAAAAAATTAACAAATCTTCAAAACACTATAAGTTTCCAAATCTTTTTTTAATTATTGGTTTACAAACTTATGTGTTGCAAAGAAACTAGGGTGAAATTTGGGTTTATTGAGGCAGTTTATATCTATCGTACTGAAAGTGAAAAGGAGAGGTTTGTAAGTTCCTATATCTTTTACACTATCTTTTTTGTGTTGTTTATTGAATTGCTTAGATTGTTTGATGAGAGTGAAATATTATCTATTGGCAGGGTTTATTCCTATCATGTTGGAAGAAAAAAAGAGCTGGTTGTAAGTTCCTATATCTTTTATAGTGTCATTTTATAGTTTTTTACATATGTTCATTTTATGGGTTACTGTCTATTGTTTGTTGTTCCCTACATTTACTAGTCCTTGATTTTCATTTATTATGGATAGACTAAAGTATAGGATTCATTAATGGCTTATGGTGTAAATTTTTAATCCTATGAAATCTGTATTTGTTGAGATCATTTATATCTATCATATTGTAATAAAAAAATTAGGTGTTTGTAAATTCCTATATCTTTTACACTCTCATTTTTGTGTTGTTTAATCATTTGCTCAGATAGGTTGATGAGCATGAAATTTGTTTCTACTAGTAGGGTTTATGTCTATTGTATTGGAAACAAGAAATATGGCATTTGTAAGTTCCTCTATCTTTAATAGTTTTTTACATCTTGGTATTTTGTGGGTTAATGTATATTTTTTGTTGTTCTATGCATTTATGGGTTAAGGTCTATTTCTTTTTATTCTCTGTATTTTATGGGTTAATGTATATTCTTCCTTGTCTTTGAGTGCCTTTATGTGTCAGTGTTTGTTGTTGAGTTAGAGACTTAATACCCTAATACATTAATGTTGACTTCTTTGTTGGCCACAACTAAGAATGGAACTAATATTTTCTCTCCATGCATCCATGTCAGGTGCACTTCAATCTATCAAAATCATTTCATCAATTGGTAATATTTTGTTACTATTCAAAAAAATTCATATTATTTTCATTTATTGTCAATAGATTGAACCACAGTCATCATCAATGGATTTTGTTGTCAATTTTTATGACTGTCAAGCTAAGAATTATTTGGGTTGTTTATTCATTTGCATAGATTACTTGATGATGATGAAATCTGTCAAGAAAGGAGGTAGTTGTAATTCCCTATATCTTTTACATTGTATTTCTTACATTTTTTATATCTATTATCTGCTTTTGTGGATTGATGCTTTTTGTTCAGTTAAAGTGGATATGTGTAGGATCATGATGGGCCAAAAAGTGGCAATATGATGGGTATGTGGCTGACCACTTTTTTTAAAACCAAAATTGATGAAATGAAAAGGGTTTTTAAAGAAAATTCTCAGCTTTCCACCAATATAAATTATCCTTTACTTTGAATTTAAAAAGTAATTATTATTCATTTTCTATTCAAATTACGACTAAAGTCCTAATTGATAGACTGATTGAAAAATATTTATAGCTTTCAAATGGTATCACATTTTTTGAATCCAAAATATGCCTCACATTCTATGCTTCGCATACTATAGGATTAAAAAAAGAAAAAAATAATTTCATGAAGTTTTGACCAAGTTAAGGTGGTCAGACATATGAGTTTTTTATATTTTTTAAAATTTGTAATAAAAAATTCATAATTAATTATTTACTTGGAAAAAATATTACAAAAAAATATGCATCACATTGGGACATCAGTCCTCTACTTATATCTAAAATCTTATAAAACAATATTATCATTTTATTGTGGTTAGGGTGGTCAGAGATACACCTACTTCTTATTTTTTCCCTGAAACTTAAGTACTACTGCATTGAAATTTCAAATTTTCACCAAATAGATTTCTTTTTTTTAAAACAAACCTAGTATTTTAGAAACTACATTCAATTTTCTATAGATTATGTTCTTACATATTTTTGAAATAATATAGATAACTTATTCAAATTTTCGTCAAGTTTTCTAAGTCTAATTTTTCTGATTTTTTTGCCACTTAAGGGCCTGTTTTTTCCATGATGATCTTGCACATACCCAAGTCTTAACACCATAATTCATAAATATCGAGTTCTACAGTCACTACCATTAACAATGCAATTATTATTTTGTCTCCCATGCATGCATGCCAGCTAAAATTCAACTTTTTAAATGAAAATTAGGTCTAGATAAATGCAAAATCGGTTGGTGTAAAATCTATAATATCTCATCAACATGCAATGTTTTTATGGGGACATCAAGTTCTTCAATGAGATTAGATTCATAATTTTATATCTTTTCTCCTCATTTCACTGATTAGGTTTAAAATTAAACAACTTTAATTTAGGATCTTCTTCTTCTACAGGTATTAATCTCTCAAATGTAAGCACACAACAAGTTCCTAGCCTTGTTGCCCTGTCAAAAGCACTTGAAATTACAGTTGTAATTTTTTTTCATCTTGCTTTCCTTTCATATTAAAGGATTTGTCTTTCTAATATTTTCATGGTTTTTCCTTTTAAATATTTCTTTCGTCAACTAACTTTGACTTTCAATTTCTCAATGTGGTTACCTAAACCAATGAAATTTGAAAAGGAAACTCAGTTGGAACTCATTAATATCCACGTTGCTATGATCACAATGAAATTATTATTTCTACATGCATTAGTTCAACTGATTAAATGTACATAAAACTATTTTAAATTCTATAAATTACATATTTCATAATTCATTATAATCTATCAAATATAATATTTGTGATTTTGACAACTCATTCAAGGATATTTTTTCCTCATTTTGATAAAATTTATCAAACAAAATTTATCTCACTAGATTTGTGTTCAAATATTTTTTGATATGGCTATTCATAGGATGTTTGCTTGATTTGACCTTATTGCATTACATTGTTCTTTAATGTTTCCATATAGATACTTGAGAAATTTATATAATTTCATCCTATATCCTACTATCATATACGATTTCATGGTTAACATTATTTGCATCTTTCCATATGACCTTAATTAATGTACTTTGTTGCTTCATTCCTTTGTTCTTCTAGTGTTCAATACCTTAAGCAATTGTTCAAACTATAGCATTATATTACACCCATTACTCATTTATCTGATCTCTTAACTTAAGGACTCTTCCTATATGTCCTAATTATCATATTTCTCTCTTTGTCTCACTATTTATGTGTCTTGTGCATTTTCACACTCTACCTTACATACTTATTGAATTTACTGTCAATGACACATAAAATATTAACAATCAAGTTTTTCAATCTAATCAAACATGTAATTAAACCATAAAGATTAATGACATGGTGGAGAAGTGATATCTATTTATACATTTATAAATTTTGTGAGAATATTAAAATTTCCAAAGCCACATGATCATGATCATCATCCTAGATTAGAAAGTAACTCCTCTTACACATATTTCTATATATCATATGTAGATTGTGTCATAGCAATCAAAATGAATAGTTTCTCAAATCTATGTACTCCATGAGAGTATTTAATTGGAAGGATGTTCTATAGATACTAGTTTTGATGATTTCAATGTAATATCCCTATTCAATACCTTCACACATAGTATTCCAAATATTTCAAAGAATAACTAATATCCACATCTCATGATGTTTGAAGATCATAAATTTTTTATCATATGTATGCTTAAATATGATTAATCAAGACACAAAACTTACAATATGGATCGTACACCTAATCCTAACATTCTCGTACTTAACATTCACATTGTAAAGACACAATAAGAAAATTAAAAATGATGAATTAAGTTCTACAAGATGAAAGATGCATAGCCTATATCTACACTAACCAAACTTATATCCGATGATTAGCTTACTAGAAAATTCCACAATATTAACAGAAGTGTCATTCTTCTATACTGTAACTCTACCACCTACAACCATCTTATGGAAAATGCTATAATGAGCATCTTATTCTTACCACCATGGTACATTAGGATATGTTCCTTTTTCTACTCCTTGGTTTTGCATTAAAATTTTGATTCAGATATTGATGATATTTTGTATTTCCACTAATATGCCCAACTATCTCTCATGCGATGTAAATCTATGAATGTTTCTTATTTACTATTTTCAATGTATGTATGTATGTATATGTATGTATGCATGTATATGTATGTACATACATATGTATGTATATATATGTATGGGTGTCTATACATACACATGCATACATACATTTATATATATATGTACATATATATGTGTATATATATGTACATATATATATATATATGTATATATATGTACATATATATATATATATATATGTATATATATGTACATATATATATAGATGTGTGTGTATATATATATATGTGTGTGTGTTTACATCTGTGTAGTGTCAAAAATTGTCATCGAAAAGTGTTGTGAATCACTTTCACACTTTTCTAGGAATTTATTAAGCATTTAAACCTATTTTTAACCAAACCGTCCTTTAATTTAGGCTAAGAAAAGGTGTTGTAAAGTGTTGTGAGTCATTTTTACACTATTCTAGGACTTTATTAAGAATTTAAAGCTATTCTTAACCAAATGGGTATGTGCAGGATCATGATGGGCCAAAAAGTGGCAATATGATGGGTATGTAGCTGACGACATTTTTTTTACCCAAAATTGATGAAACAAAAAGGGTTTTTAAAGGAGATTCTTAGGTTTCCACCAATATAAATTATGCTTTACTTTGACTTTAATAAGTAATTATTATTCATTTTCTATTTGAATTATGACTAAAGTCCTCACTAATAGGCTGGTTAAAAAACATATATAGCTTTCAAATGATATCATATTTTTTGAATCCAAAACATGCGTCACATTCTATGCTTCACATACTATAGGATTAAAAAAAGAAAAAATGAATTTCATGAAGTTTTGACCAAGTTAAGGTGGTCAGACATATAGGTTTTTATATTTTTTAAAATTTGTAATAAAAAATTTATAATTAATTATTTACTTGGAAAAAAAATACAAAAAAATATGCATCACATCGGGACATGAGTCCTCTACTTATATCTAAAATATTATAAAAATATATTATCATTTTATTGTGGTTAGGGTGGTCAGACATACACCTACTTCTTATTTTTTCCCTAAAATTTAAGTACTACTGCATTGAAATTTCAAAATTTCAGCAAATAGATTTTTTTTTAAACAAAACTAGTAGTTTAAAAAATACATTCAATTTGCTATAGATTCTATTCGTACATATTTTTGAAATAACATAGATAAATTATTCAAATTTTTACGTCAATTTGCCTAACTCTGATTTTTTAGAATTTTTTGCCACTTAAGGGCCTATTTTTTCCATGATGATCCTGCACATACCCAAATTGTGCCTAATGGAGGCCTTTTCTAGGGTGGTGTAAAGTGTTTTAACACACTTTCACACTCTCTTAAGGTTTTTATTTAATAATTTGGCTTTATTATGCTTTATTGGCCCCAAATTGCATCCAAATGTCTTATTTATGTTTATCTTTGAGATAAATCCTGACAAAGTCCTTTAAGGCATCTAAATCCTGAAGCCCACCTTTAAAAAGATAAGGTGGGACTCATTTTACACCCTTGATGAATGAGTCCCCTTAGGTGGGACCCATTCACCACTTGTGGTGAATGAGTCCATTTTGACTGAAATTTCAAATTTAATTCAAATTTTTGGTAGGATTTGGTCTGCTAGATCTAATGTCAGCTTGTAGTGTTGCATTTTATAGATTTCTTGCATAATTGAGTGTAAATACAAGGTTCATTTGTAGTACCCCTCGATTTTGGCTCTTTTGTTCAGCAGTGTTTTATCTTTTCTATGTTGTTTCTATTTGAACTGACTTTGGTACTTGGTTACTATTTGATCGCTAACTGTAAAGCAATGCGAAAGTTATATTTTGATGTGATGGTATTTTACTCTGATGTTATCTTTATGGCATGCTTTGGATTAGCTTAGAAAATATTGAATTAATGATGCTTTGTGCTTTTGATCGTATTATTATTGTTAGATTCGTCAGTTAGTAATATTGTATTGGCGAAGGGGACGAGATTGTACCACTCACTTGCGAGTGCCCTACGATTATGATA
The DNA here is from genome assembly GCA_007258455.2 of Sequoia sempervirens. Classification (NCBI taxonomy): domain Eukaryota; kingdom Viridiplantae; phylum Streptophyta; class Pinopsida; order Cupressales; family Cupressaceae; genus Sequoia; species Sequoia sempervirens. The sequence continues at coordinate 644,303,455 of VDFB02193867.1, read as the reverse complement.
TTTCCTCTTCATGGTGTGTTTCTTCATATTATATATATATGCATGTTCGATATACTCTTTGTTCACAGGTTGACAGGTACAGGACATCGACTTCACCTAATTTCACAGGTTTGAGTGTGTCCATTGATCAATGGTAATCGATTGGGAGATAGTAGCTAGCTTTTCCATGCCAAGTCATCACTTTGGTCATAGTGTGTCGTTGGGTTGTAGTCGGGTTAAGTTGTTTTAATGTTGTCCATTTCACCTTGGTTTTTATTTAATTTCAAATTATAAAGGTAAATAAATGGCTTGTGTAGTTAAATTGATGATTAAATATATCTGGTTGTAATGTTATAAATGTTAGTTATTTTATTAATTAATTTAATTTAATTAATAAAATAATATAATCTTGGATTATATTTATTTTATTGATTAATTAAATGAATTGTGAGTAATGAATTAAGTTATCCATTTTTGGAATTGAAAGTGTTAAATGATATTTTTTGAAAAAGAAAATTTAAAAGTTTAAATTCTTTTAAAAAGGAAATTTTAGAATTTTCAAATACTTTTTGAAAAGGAATTATTAAAAGTCTTAAAAGTTGTAAATTATTTTGAAATGAAATTATTAAAAATTTTAAAGTATATTTGGAAAATAAATTTTTTAAATGTGTTAAATCCATTTTGAAAAGCAATTTTGGTTTTAAATTTTAAAAAAATCAAAATATCTCCAAATTTGCAATAACTATGGTGGATGGGATATTTTAGGGAAGTTGAATAAATTTGGGGAAGGATTATGAGAGCCATTCCAATTTGTTTTTTGAATTTAATTTTCAATTGTGGAGAGAAATTGCTGTGAAAAAAAAAAAGGGAAAGAGGGTTTTTCTCATGCTGGATTGGATTTGGATTTGGAGAAGCAAGTTGGACTTCTTTGAGGAGTTGGAAACATAATAAGAATTCAGAGCATTATTGGCAACCTTTCAAGCTTTTGAGAAAACTAGGTTTTCTTTCTATGAATTTAGTTTTCATTTTGAAATGTTTTACAAATTTTATCATGATGTTGAAAAGATCTAAACTCTGTTTGATTTGCAAGGAAAACCCATGTCAAATCTTGTTTGAAAACTTGAAAAACCTCTATTGAAATCATGGAAAAAGAAAACAAAGAAAATTCAAACAATAGAAATTGAAAGGAACAAAAGAATTCTCGAAACATCTCTGGTTGAAGTTGAAAATTTTTCAGAAATTTGAGTTCATGAAATTGTGCTTGAAAGAATTTCTTCTTTAATCATTTTTCTGTAGAAAAATTGTTCTATTTGACTATAAATCTTTTAAAAAATTTATATATATATAATATATATATATGGTTAATATATATATACATATTATATATATATATATGTATATATATGTATATATATACATATATATACATATATATATATATATGTATATATATATATATATATTTATTTATTTACGTTGTATGCATGTGCTACAAAAGTAATTTCTGTAGAGATTTTTATTTAAAATTTGTTTTTGTCTTCTAGTAAAATTCGTCAAAAAACATGGGAGTCTGTTTTCTTTAAATTAAAATATAATATAAAATAAAACAAAAATGATTTTAATTGGGGGTGGGGGCTTCCCCCACAACAACCCCCATATGGAGGCACTGGTTGTGGAGGTAGCACCCAACGCTGCCCCCACAGGTAGCGACCCCCATAAGGGGAAGTTGCGTGGGCAGGGTTCGACCCTGCAACCCCTGCATGGGAAGCAGTCTTTGTTTGCTTTATTTTATTTTATTTATAATATGAATATTTATATATTTATATATAATATATAATATATTATATATATATATATTATGTATATATATATGATTGTTTATATATGTTTAAAAAAATAAAAAAATATAAAGGTATATATACATATTATATATATGTTATATATTATTTTAAATATATAATGTATATGTATATATATATATGTGTGTATATTGTATTTTCTTTTTAAATTGTCAACTTTGGGATTATTAATGAGTTGAGATTTTAACTAAAAATGTAAATAGTTATTTAAATAATGTTTTCAGGTTTAAATGTATTTATATTTAAATACAATTATTATTTTTAGATTATTTTATTATATAAGATTTATATATTGATTTATAATGAAATGATCTCAATGGGAAATGAGTTTTTTTTTTAATATTTAAATATTATTGGGAAACTAAAGTAACCCTTAGATTTAATTTATTATTCCTTGTCAATTGTTTAATAGTTATTTAATAAGGGTATATTTTTAAAGAAAATGAATATCCATTTTAATTGAAATGAGAATTTGTAAGAGAACGATGTTATGATAGTTTAAATATTATTTGGTTGCAAATGAAATTTTGATAAGACTAGTTATTTTCATGTATTGTATAATTGGGGAAAATTATAGAGATAAAAAATTAGCTATAATTTGTTTTTCTCTTATGGATTAAATCATCTTTAATTAGAAATAATTGAGAAAGTTTATTGTTAAATTGGATTTAAGAAATCCAAATTTTAGAAGTTTTAATTTGCCTCAGTTGCTTTTAACTCATGTTCCTATTATGAGTGCTGGGAAAAGTGGGCTAATCGAGTTAGTAAGTCTTCAAGAGGAGTTTTCTAGGTTGGGATGTTTTATGTCTCAGTTTGATTTGTGAGTTGTCTTGGGTAGTGCGTATAGATGTATCCTATTGTTTTACCTAGTTTTTTCAAGCGGGGATGGTTTGTGCCTCTCTTGGATTAGGGGTAGTTTATGTGGTTTGTGCAACCTTTGGAAGGAGTCGATTATGTATTTTGTCTCCTCCAATGTTTGGAGTGAGTTTTCATTATTTGTGACCTCCTTGGATTGGAGTGGTTGTCTTATCTAGTTTACCCATTGAATGGTGATTTTAGCTTTTATGTGTTGTCGATAGGAGAGTGGCTCTTTGTGGGGGTCTGACACACAAAGGGGCGCTAGGGTAACTCACTTAGGGTTTAAGTAAGTGATAACTTTAAAAGAATTAATGAATTTTTTTTAGAATAATTAAGTTAATGAATGCCTCGCTCATAACTCATGTGCTTATCAAGGCTTGAGATGAGATGAGAAGCTCAGTTTGTATGGGGGTCTGACTGCTGGTAGAGGCAAGCTAGGGTAAGCATGAAGTGGGGGTCCGGTAGCCTAGGAAGGTTGAGCCTGGGTAACTCATAGAAATTTTTTTGTGACACTCTCTCTATGCCAACGAGAAGTTCGTTTGTTGTATTGTGTAGATGATCATTGTCCTCTGGAAGCATTGTAACCATTGTGTTAAGTGATGTTGTGTTTGTATTCAATTTAGTTCAATTATTTATTAGCTTGTGTCTAGAGGTAGATGGTATTGTATAGGAGTTATTTGTTACTATCTCCTAGCACAGGGGGTGAGCCTTCGAGTAACACATGGTTGGGTGGAACGTGCACCTTAATCCATTGGGTCATCTTCTTGTTCATATGGATGAGATTTCCAGTTGGAGAGCTCGTGGGATCTAGATTCTTTTCACGCTTTATTCATTTCTATTGGTGTTGTAATTTATTACCCCTCAATTGTTATCGAGGTGGAAGATGTAATTTATAACCATGCTTATTGGATTTATCTCATTCGGGGAATGAGTGTTGTAATCTTATTGTAAATTTATTGTTATTTGAAATCAAGTGGTATGTCTTATCCTTTGATGTATTTTATCTTGTATGAAATGTATGCGTTCTTAATTCTTTAAGTAATTAAATGTTATGTTTTCATTTCATGTTTCTTATTGGGGTTTTAAAGTAATCTCAGTTTTGTAACCTTAGAGGTTGTTGCAATGGGTAGTGAGCTTGCATGTTAATTGTACTTAAACAAAAAAAATAGTATGTTTGAGTAGTAAATTGCAAGTTCCTCTAGGGTTGGGTGGCGGGGCATTAGACATGGTATCAGAGCCCAAGTTTAAACACTGGGTGGTCTGGGACAATGTGGACCCATTAAGTTGTTATCTACATAGATTTTATTCTTGTATACCTTGTCTTATGTTGTGGTGTGTATTTGAACAAGATATTGCCACCTAGGCAAGGCAATAGTAGAGGTCGTGGTCGTGTAGGCGGTCAAGGAGGTAATCATCAGGATACACCTCCCATTGTTCCCCATGTTTCTAATCATAAGGAGCAACAGGCTTCTTAGTTTGTGCCAGAGGTCGGTAATCAGCATCAAGATCCACCAGGGATTGGGGAGGCTCAGTTGCGTCGCTTGCTTGAGGAGACTCTTCCTTGTATGGGCCCTAGGCAGGTTAGAGATTAGTAGGTCATAGGTGAGAGAAATCAGGTTCCAGCTCCATTTGAGGTAGTCATGGCTACTCACATGAGAGATCTTCTTAGAGCTCATTCATCCACGTTTGATGGTTTGGGTAGTGGATCAGAGGCCCATACATGGTTGATTGATCTAAATAGGTATTTTTCTATGCATTTGCATGGTAGCAACACCAAAGCTAGGTGTGTAATCATGCATTTGAGGGAATTTGCATCTACCTAGTGGAGGTTGGAGGAGCAAAAGCTCCATTTGGATATCGGTACTGTATCTTTGGAATTGTTCCTAGAACAGTTCAGAGCTTGATTCCTTTCTAATAATTGGCGTCAACATCATGGAGATGAGTTCCATGCCCTATGAAAGATGGATATGTCAGTGGAATAGTTTGAGCATCACTTTTTCGAGCTCAAATAGTTTGCAGGCATAGGTGATGATGAGGGTATGTTGGTTCAGCATTTCATTAGGGGCTTAAATGCCCATATCAGTGGTGGAGTTCGGGTATTCGAGTCGAAGACCATGGAGATAGCTATGGATAAGGCTTGTATTATTGAGGTGAATTTAGCCTTGGTTTTAGGTGGTCAGATGGGAGTTCAGGTTGGCAGTGCACCTTCCTTTGGTGTTGGATCTCAGAGTGGCCGATCTCAGGCTACAAGCTTTTTTAGAGGAAATTAGTTACCCGCTAAGGGTAAGCAGCAACAACCTTCGCAGTCCAGGCAACAAAATCCTCAGTCCCAACACGATAGAAGTTGGAGACAAAAGAAGAGAGATTGGAGTTGGATGAGAGCTCATCGTTATCATTATGATCAGCTTGCTCAGAGTTCTCAGTCGATGTTTAGTGGAGGTGGTCTTCCACAACCTAGTGTATCTCCAACTGTTCAGGGATTCAGTAGAGGGACATGATGTTTCGCTTGTGGTTAGTAGGGCCACTTTGCTCGACAGTGTCCTCAGTAGGGTACTTCTGGTTTTAGTTAGAGGCTGACAACTTTAGAGCCGACAGTAGGAGATGCGGGCAGATCGCATAGGGCATTTACTATGGTGGATAACCATCAAGCTGAGCATCTGGGTGTAGTTTATCCTTCGGCTTCAGGAGTTGATCCTCGCGGATTGATGTACTGAGTAGGTTAGGGTCTAGTTGGTTTGAGGGAGCTCTATCCCTTGTGTTTGTAGGCTTCAAGGAGTAAGCCTGACCCTAGGGGGGAGGATGTAGAACCCCTCCACTTTGGTTCTTTTGTTCAACATTGTTTTATCTTTGCTATGTTATTTCTGTTTGAACTTTGCCTCTGGTACTTGGTTACTATTTGATCACTAACTATAAAGCGATGCGAATTTTATATTTTTAGGTGATGGTATTTTAGTTTGATATTATCTTTATGGCATGCTTTGGATTAGCATAGAAAATATTGAATTAATGATGCTTTATTCTTTCGATCATATTATTATTGTTAGATTCGTCAATTAGCAATACTGTATTGGTTAAGGGGACGGGAATGTACCACTCGCTTACGAGCACCCTACGATTCTGAGATTTCCTCTTCATGGTGTATTTATTCATATTATATATATATATATATGCATGTTCGATATATTCTTTATTCCCAGGTTCACAGGTATAGCACATCAGCTCCACCTAATTTCACAGGTTTGAGCGTGTCCATTGATCAATAGTAATCGATTGGGAGATAGTAGCTAGGTTTTTTGTGCCAAGTAATCACCCTGGTCATAGTGTGTCGTCAAGTTGTAGCCGGGTTAAGTTGTTTTAGTGTTGTCCATTTCACCTTGGTTTTTATTTAATTTCAAATTATAAAGGTAAATAAATGGCTTGTGTAGTTAAATTGATGATTAAATATATCTGGTCGTAATGTTATAAATGTTAGTTATTTTATTAATTAATTTAATTTAATTAATAAAATAATATAATCTTGGATTATATTTATTTTATTGATTAATTAACTTAATTGTAAGTAACGAATTAAGTTATCCATTTTGGGAATTAAGAGTGTTAATTAATTTTTTTTGAAAAAGAAAATTTTAAAAGTTTAAATTCTTTTAAAAAGGAAATTTTAGAAGTTTCAAATACTTTTTGAAAATGAATTATTAAAAGTCTTAAAAGTTGTAAATTATTTTGAAATGAAATTATTAAAATTTTTTAAGTATATTTGGAAAAGAAATTATTTAAATGTGTTAAATCCTTTTTGAAAAGCAATTTTGGTTTTAAAATTTTTAAAAAAATCAAAATATCTCCAAATTTGCAATAACTATGGTGGATGGGATATTTTAGGGAAGTTGACTAAATTTGGGGAAGGATTATGAGAGTCATTCCAATTTGTTTTTTGAATTTAATTTTCAATTGTGGAGAGAAATTGCTGTGAAAAAAAAAAAAGGGAAAGAGGGTTTTGTTCATGTTGGATTGGATTTGGATTTGGAGAAGCAAGTTGGACTTCTTGGAGGAGTTGGAAACATAATAAAAATTTAGAGCACCATTGGCAGCCTTTTAAGCTTTTGAGACAACCAAGTTTTCTTTCTATGAATTTAGTTTTCATTTTGAGATGTTTTGCAAATTTTATCATGTTGTTGAAAAGATTTAAACTGTGTTTGATTTGCAAGGAAAACCCATGTCAAATCTTGTTTCAAAACTTGAAAAACCTCTATTGAAATCATGGAAAAAGAAAACAAAGAAAGATTCAAACAATAGAAATTGAAAGGAACAAAAGAATTCTTGAAACATCTCTAGTTGAAGTTGAAAATTTTGAGAAATTTGAGTTCATGAAATTGTGCTTGAAAGAATTTCTTCTTATGTCATTTTTCTGTAGAAAAATTGTTCTATTTGACTATAAATCTTGGAAAAAAATTATATATATATATGGTTAATATATATATATATACATATTATATATATATATATATATATATATATATATATATATATATATATATATATATATATATATATATATATATATATATATATATATATATGTTGTATGCATGTGCTACAGAAGGAATTTTTGTAGATATTTTTACTTAAAAAAAAAATTCTGTCTTCTGGTAAAATTCGTCAGAAAACAGGGGAGTCTATTTTGTTTAAATTAAAATATAATATAAAATTTTTAAAAAATGATTTTAATTGGGGGTGGGGGCTGTCCCCATAGCTGCCCCCATATGGAGGCGCTGGTTGTGGAGGCAGTGCCCAGCGTTGCCCCCACAAGTAGCGACCCCCATAAGGGGAAGCAGTCTTTGTTTGCTTTTATTATTTTATTTAAAATATAAATATTTATATATTTATATATAATATATAATATATATTATGTATATATATATTTGATTGTTTATATATGTTTTTTAATTTTTTTTTTAAAATAAAGGTATATATACATATTATATATATGTTATATATTATTTTAAATATATAATGTATATGTATATATATGTGTGTATATTGTGTTTTCTTTTTAAATTGTCGACTTTGGGATTATTAATGAGTTGAGATTTTAACTAAAAATGTAAATAGTTATTTAAATAATGTTTTTAGGTTTAAATGTATTTATATTTAAATACAATTATTATTTTTAGATTATTTTATTATATAAGATTTATATAGTGATTTATAATGAAATGATCTCAATGGGAAATGATTTTTTTTTAATTTTAAAATATTATTGGGAAACTAAAGTAACCCTTAGATTTAATTTATTATTCCTTGTCAATTGTTTAATAGTTATTTAATTAGGGTACATTTTTAAAGAAAATGAATATCCATTTTAATTGAAATGAGAATTTTTAAGAGAACGATGTTATGATAGTTAAAATATTATTTGGTTGCAAATGAAATTTTGATAAGACTAGTTATTTTCATGTATTGTATAATTGGGGAAAATTATAGAGATAAACAATTAGCTATAATTTGTTCTTTTCTTATGGATTAAATCATCTTTAATTAGAAATAATTGAGCAAGTTTATTGTTAAATTGGATTTAAGAAATCCAAATTTTAGAAGTTTTAATTTGCCTCAGTTGCTTTTAACTTGTGTTTTTCCTGTTATGACTGTTTGGAAAAGTGGGCTAATCGAGTTAGTAAGTCTTCAAGAGGATTTTTCTAGGTTGGGATGTTTTATGTGTTGGTTTGATTTGTGAATTGTCTTGGGTAGTGTGTATAGATGTATCCTATTGTTTTACCCATTTTTTTGAGCGGGGATGGTTTGTGCCTCTCTTGGATTAGGTGTAGTTTATGTGGTTTGTACCTCCTTTGGAAGGAGTGGATTATGTATTTTGTCTCCTCCAGTTTTTGGAGTGAGTTTTCATTATTTGTGGCCTCCTTGGATTGGAGTGGTTTCCTTATCTAGATTACCCATTGAATGGTGGTTTTAGCTTGTATGTGTTGTTGATAGGAGAGTGGCTCTTTGTGGGGGTCCGACACAAAAAGGGGCGCCAGGGTAACTCACTTAGGATTTAAGTAAGTGATAAATTTAAAAGAATTAATGAAAAACTTTTAGACTAATTAAGTTAATGAATTCCTCTCTCATAACTCATGCACTTATCAAGGCTTGAGATGAGATGAGATGAAAATCTCAGTTTGTATGGGGGTCCGGTGGCTGGTAGAGGCAAGCCAGGGTAACCCTGAAGTGGGGGTTCGGTAGCCTAGGAAGGTTGAGCCTGGGTAACTCATAGAAAATATTGTGTGACACTCTCTCTATGTCAACCATAATTCAATTTTTTGTATTGCGTAGATGATCATTATCCTCTGGAAGCATTGTAACCATTGTGTTAAGTGATGTTGTGTTTGTATTCGATTCAGTTCAGTTATGTATTAGCCTGTGTCTAGAGGTAGATGGTCATTATCCTAGCATGGGGGTGAGCCTTCGAGTATCACATGGTTGGGTGGAATGTGCACCTTAATCCGTTGGGTTGTCTTCTTGTTTGTATGGATGAGAGTTCAAGTTGGAGAGCTCGTGGGATCCAGATTATTTTCATGCTTTATTCATTTCTATTGATCTTGTAATTTATTACCCCTCAATTGTTATCGAGGTAGAAGATGTAATTTATAACCATGCTTATTATATTTATCTCATTCGGGGAATGAGTGTTGTAATCTTATTGTAAATTTATTGTTGTCTGAAATCAAGTGGTATCTCTTATCCTTTGATGTGTTTTATCTTGTATGGAATGTATGCGTTCTTAATTCTTTAAGTAATTAAATGTTATGTTTTAATTTCATGTTTCTTGTTGGGGTTTTAAAGTAATCTCAGTCTCGTAACCTTAGAGGTTGTTGCAATGGGTTGTGATTTTGCATGTTAATTGTACTTAAACAAAAAAAAAATTAGCATGTTTGAGTAGTAAATTGCAACTTCCTCTAGGGTTGTGTGGCGGGGCATTACATCATTCACTCATTTTTATCAAAGAATTATCTTGAGTGTATTCATTATAAAACATTTGAGATAAGAGCATTCAATATTCTTGAAGATTACAATATGAAACATTTTGTAGCATTTTCAGGCATCACTCATCATGTCAAAGGTTTTATGCACCATGTATTTTATGGAGCTAATAATTGTGGTGTAGGTTCTCATAAGTCAAGCTAACATTGCATTAAATATCAACATCCTTCAAGCAAGATTCAAAGACCACATCCATTGCAACCCTATCAAGCATAATTGCAGCATTCGACCTCAAGGGTTTGGTGAGTTGCAACACCCACTATTGTTCATTCACCATTCTCTTTCTCTATTTTATTTCATGCTAGGGTTAATTACCAACAAAGAGCTTGACCAAGAAACGTCCCAATCTACTAACTGCCCAACATTTTTCCCTCTCCTTTGTGTGTGATTTGTAGGTCTTGGTTGCAAATTTCCTTAGGAGAAAAGTTGGAGAAAAGTTGTGAAGTCACTCAAAGTTTTCAAAGCTGCCATCTATCTTGGAGAAGCTTGGAGAAGATCTATAGGTCACAAATCAAGGTTTTGGATTTGGATCTCAATCAAGAATAGTAGAGTAGATTGAGAGAAGTAGAATGAAGCTATAAATTTATAGAAAAAGAAGAAATTGATTAATTTTCCACAATTGGTGAATGAGTACCACTGTACCATCCTAATAGAGGTTTTCACAAATCTGGATACCCTTTTGGTAGATTCCTATTCTAAATGGTTTTCCTAGAAACTAGACTGATTCACCCAGATTGGCGAATGAGTCCCAGTCAACATTAATAGCATATTTTCAATGATTTATACCATATTCTAGTAATTTCTAGGTTTCAAAGTACATACCTTACTTTCTTCAGTTTTTTTTTTTATTTCATTCTCTTTTCTAGGTCATTTTGTAGGTCATTACATTAAATTAGGGTTTAGAGTTGCATCTTTCATTTCATTTATCTTTCCAAGTATAAACTTGGTGGTGAACCCCTTAATAGATCCTAATCAACCTCCTAGGATTCATCTCTTAGCTATATCTCTTTCCTTCTTGGGGTATAGATCTCAATGTCAATCCTTGAAAGTTTAGTTTAAGTGGCTTTCCCTAGGTCCAAAATCCTAGAGAGAAAGAACCCCTATTAGGTTATGTGCCTTTTTTCTGCTTAGTTTTGCATTAAAATTTTGATCCAAATATTGATGATATTTTGTATTGCCACTAATATGCCCAACTATCTCTCATGCGATGTAAATCCAACAATGCTTCTTCTTTACCATTTTCATTGTTTTTATGTATGTATATGTATGCACCTACATATATATGTATATATATGTATGTATATATAAACATCTATACATATGTGTATGTCATTACTATACATATATGTATGCATCGATACTATATACATATATGTATGGGTATATATTAGTGACTTTATTTCTTAAATTTGTTAATATTGTGTTGATTTATTTGATGGTTGATATTTTAACTATGTGTGGGACCGTGTTTTTCTTTGATAAATGAGTCTAGTTGTATTTCCATACCTCACTCAATTTTAGTTATTAATTAGACAGTATTTTACTTGGGTAAATGGGTCTAGTCCAGGTCTCAATCAATTTAATTTATGAGATGATTCTTTGTCCAACCCTCTCAAACCAAGTTCTATATTGATGTTAGTTTCACGCTCAATTGCAAATACCCATAAATAGATTTTTTCCCTTTGGTAGGGATTCCAACTCCTGTAGAGCTCTTGATTTTCTTTCGTTATTTAGTAAAATTTAAATTTTAATACATGAATTTTTTATTTTGCTTTATCCTTTTAGTATATTACAATAGTAAGTATTAGAAAAAGTCATTAAAAGAATCAAATCCTGAATTTTTTCATGGAAAGCTACGTGATTGACTCTAGCTGGTCACATTATGATGATCAAGTCTATGTTAGCATCCATCCCAAATTATTTCCTTGTTTTCTTGAAGGTTCCTAAATGCATAATTAAGAGTATTGAGAAAATTATGAAAGGTTTCTTATAGAGGGGTAATATTGATGAAAAAAGAAAAGTTCCTTTGATTTTTCTAGATAATATGTGTATGAATAAATATATTGTAGGGGCTGGTTTGTGCAATATATCTACAAGAAATGTAGTGCTAGGAAAAAATTGTCTTGGTGAATGTGTAAGATGCATGAACTAAAATGGTGCTCTATAATGCAACATAAATATTTAGATTACAATAAACCTCATAGAATATTTACAATTGAAAGTCCCCCAAATGGATCGGCTATGTGAAATTTTATCATCATTTGTTGTGAGGTCATCATTCTATACTTGTCTTGGGAAGTTAATAATGGAAAGCAAGTTCCTTTCTAGAGGGATTCATGGTATGGATTTCCCTCATTTTCATCTCTATAATTTTTGCAGCCTTTGCAACAAATTTTATCAGAGGAATGGGGTTCCAAGTTAATAGATTATGTTCATACAGTTCAACCCATTACAGGAAAAGTTGAATGGAAGGATCTTTCTAGTCTAAATTCTCCTCTTCACCAAAAGTCATTGCTAGAGAGGGAGCTAGAGAAGAGAGTTACTTATTTTTTAGGGAAAGAAGATAGGTTATTTTGGGCCCTAGCTAGGGATGGAAGTTATTCAATTAGTGAGGAATATAAGTCAATTATTGCAAGTTCAACTCAATCCCAATCTCGAAGAGCTTTCTCATTTTGTTGGAATTAAATGAAACTCCCTAAGGCAGGAATTTTTGGTTGGCTTTCTTTTATGCAACGTATACTAACAAGTGATATGTTGCAAAAATTAGGCTTTGCAAATCCCTTTAATTATGTTTTTTGTCAAGAAGTTCCTGAAACTATGGATCATTTATTTGTTAATTGTAAGGTAGCTCAAGAGTTTTGGAATTTTATGAGGGAAAAATTGAATATCTATTTCCCATTACCTAACTCTTTATGGTACCTCTATTTTAGTTGGCATGTTTTGTATAAATCATTCCTATATGCTCTCATTTGTAAAATAGTCCCATCAATAGTTACCTGGTGTATATAGTGGGAGCATAATCAGAGGATTTTTCATAATCAAAACCATTCTATATAGTAGATGCAATACAAAATGTGGGTATGTGTAGGATCATCATGGAAAAAAATGGCACTTAAGTGGCAAAAAATTCAAAAAAATCAAAGTTAGGAAACTTGATGTAAAAATTTGAATAATTTATCTATATTATTTCAAAAATATGTAAGAATAGAATCTGTAGAAAATTTAATGCAATTTCTAAAAGTTACTAGGTTTATTTTATAAAAAAATCTATACAGTGAAAATTTGAAATTTCAATGCAATAGTACTTAAATTTCAGGAAAAAATAAGTAGGTGTCTATCTAACCACCCTAACCATAATAAAATGATAAAAACAATTATAATATTTTAGATATAAGTAGAGGACTCATGTCCTAATGTGATGCATATTTTTTTATAATTTTTTTCGAAGAAAATAATTAATTATGAATTTTTTATTACTACTTTTAAAAAATATTAAAACTTGTATGTCTAACCACCTTAACTTGGTAAAAACATCATAAAATTTAATTTATTTTTTTAATCCTATACTATGCAAAGCATAAAATATGACGCATGTTTCTGATTCAAAAAGGGTGATACCATTTGAAAGCTATAGATGTTTTTCAATCACCCTATCAATCAGGACTTTAGTCATAATTAAAATAGAAAATGAATAATAATTATTTATGAAATTCAAAGTAAAACATAATTTATATTGGTGGAAAGATGAGAATCTCCTTTAAAAACCCTTTTTGTTACATCAATTTTGGGTAAAAAAGAAGTCGTCTGCCACATAACCTACAGATACTCATCATATCGTCACTTTTTGGCCCATCGTGATCCTACACATACCCATGGAAAAGCAAATTTCAAAGGTGGTTAATTCCTATGTTCGAAGAAATAAGGGTCTCTCTTTTATACTTTCTATTTGAGATATCTGGATACTAAGAAATTGGGAGCATATATCAAATTCATACATTAGGGTTCAACAAAACATATGTGGGAATAAACAGGATAGGTCTATGGTGAAATGGACACCTCTTAGCTCAGGTTTTCATAAGCTTAACTTTGATGGGGCATATAAGGGGAATCCTGGATTTTTAGGAGCAGGAATGTGTATTCATGACTCTAGAGGTTCTATGTTAGTGACACAGGCAGTAAAACTAGATAATGATAAAAATAATATGGTAAAGGCTAAAGCTTTGTTGCAAGGTCTGTATTTGGTAAAAGAGCTAGGTTTAAATAAGTTGCATATTGAAGGGGACTCACTGATTATTATAAACTCCTATACAATTAAAAGAATCTATAATTGGAGGCTTCAATACATTTTAAGGAGGGCATGGTTATTGATGGACTCTTTTCATGAACTATGATTTTTTCATATATATCGGGAAGGAAATAAAATAGTAGATATACTTGCAAATTTGGGTTGTGAAGGGAAAGAGTTTAACAACATGGATATAAGGGCACTAGAAAAATAATATTTACTCTTACAAGCTTTATTTTCTTCATAAATGAAGGGAAATTAAAATATTTCAAGTGTGTCAAAGATGATAAATGGTATATTGAAGGTGTTGGTAGGAAATTTAATGATGACTCTACATCCTCTAAGTCATATGATAGCTTGTGATAGGATCTCTCACACTGGAAATGATACCACCTTAGATATTGGTGTTTGGCTTATTTTGTGTTGATTGTGCATGTACTTAGGCAATAATCAAATGCAATGCATTTGGTTTATTGAAGGGATGTGAATTGGAAAACGTGTGCAACTTTCTCATTGGGTTTTGCAAACTTCATGTGTCATAATTTGATATGTATTATTGTTGTGTATGCCAAGTGATCATGGGTTTCCTTCATAAACATGCTTGGTAGCCAAGTCTGATGCCTTGTAACACATTCTTGTAAGATATAGAGTGGTTTATAAATCTGAATAGGTGGATGAATTTCTACTAACGGTTTTCCTAAGAAGGACCCATGGCAATTTTGGAAGTTGATGAAGTGTTTTAGTTAAAAACTAGGGTGTATGTTAAATGGTGTTCCATCCTTGGAACCTTCACTTCAATATGCAAGTGCAAAGTTGGGAGAAACCTTTTGAGGAGGTTATGACAGATGAGGAACTTGCATTAATCTTCAACATGGAATGTCCCAGGGTTGCATAGAGCATCAAAACTATAATCGGTATGGAGGTGATCAATCCTTCTATGCATTGAGTGTTGCTTCCTTCATAGGTGCTTTCAATATTCTTCTCAAACTTATTGGACATTATTCAATCTTTCAAAGAATTGGAAAGTATAGCCCTAAGGTATGTCAAGTTTCAATTTCTTTAGGGAAAGATGTTGTTAACTATAGTTCAGGGCTATAATGTTTTTAAATGAAAATGGATGGTAGGATTTTTGTTTTCACATAAATTGCTTGATCAATGTCAAGGTTTCTAGGAGATATATGAGGCAATGAAAATGGGTCTACAAGTTAACAATGATAAAAAATTTCTAAAAGCTTTGAGGAAGAATTTTGATTGTTTCTGTGCTGGGATGGAAAAAGCTATTAAAAACAAATATTTTTCCATTGATTTTCTAAAATTTCATTCTTGCATGTTCTTTGGTAAAAACCCCAACTTGGGGAAGTTGAAAATTTCTAGTCTATCAAATTTTGTGCAAGGAGACAACCTACTTCCAAAGAAAGAAATGCAAAAAAGAACCTCTATGTGTTTGGGGCCAGTACAGGAGAAAGGAATGGTTACTTCTTCAGAAGAACAAATGAAGCAGTTTTCTAGGAGAAAGAGAATTTGGGTAGTGGAAATTCAAGACTCAAAGGAAATCTAGGGTGAAAACAATCTAGATGTTATGGAAGAATGAATGGTTTGATGGATTTTTTGGTGAAATTTTGCTAAGTTTTATGGTTTTAGTTTTTACATAGCTTAGCCTTTTAGGGTTTTCATTATTTGGAAATGTAGCTTCTCTTCTATTTGTATCAGGATTATAGTTTGAATTTACAATGTGTGGGAATGTAGTAGCTCTTTTTTTGGTTAGAGGGTTATAGTTTAATTACTCAATGTATGGGAATGTGCAGGGGTTGGGTGTTGAGCATTTTGAGCTAATATGTAAATTTAGATATTAGTATGGATAGTGAAGATATGGATAGGACATATATTTTCTGATGGAGACTATTTGAACAAAGTTTTCAATTGCATTGCCAATCTCAGGTGGCAATCAAACTTGCTTATTTAGAGAATATATATATATATATATATATATATTTTTTAAAGTTTTCTTTTTATTCATGACTACAACAAAACAAAGCTAAATGATATGACCTTAATTATATTAACATTTAAAATAGTAAATTTATAAAAACTATTAGATAATAAGGGAATGTTTATGATTATTATATTGTATAATTTTTTGTATGATTATTATTTTAAATAATTTTGAATAAATATAATTAGTAATCATTTTTTATATCAAATTTAGTTAAAAGGTATTCATTTTAAATATCTTATTAAATATAATTATTAAGGTTTCACATGAAGATTTTTTATATATATCAAGTTATAATGGTATTATGAAATTTAGATTAAATTTCAATCATTTCATTGATCATTTTAATTATTATATATAAATTTCTTCATATCTAAATGTCTAAAATCATATAAATTATAATTTTTGTTTAAAAATATTTGACTCGTTTCTTCTTCATTGTGCAAGGATTGTATCCTTTCTTCACCAAGCTAATCTTTACATCAATTTTGCACCAAACAAAAGACTCTTCAGTTCTTAAGGTGAGTTAATTTTTAATTTCATATTTCTTTAACATTTCCATTAATAGATAATAAAACAAAAAATATTATTTAGTTGGTTAGCTTTAAGTTTTTTTATTTGAATTGTAATATTTGTAAATATAAATGTTTCTTTTTTATCTATAAGGCAATGCCATTAGATAAATATAATCACAATTATTCACACACAAAAATTAATAATAGAAACAAGCTATTTTTATTAGTTGTGTGGCTTGCAGCCAACATTATTATTCCTAATGTTTTATCTACCATCATATGATGTGATCTTACCATTCAAGGGATCTCGATGATCAGAAAGTGTTAGTTAATAAGGGGATGCAATTTATTAATTTATAAAGTTTAAGTATATTCTATAATTGTTCAATTATATTTCATTTGTATTTCATATTCTATAGTAATCTAAAATTGTATTATATTCCGACTCTTTCTTCTCCAATATTCTTCAATGGAAAATGCAACTTCTATAAAATAAAACTAGAATTACCATTTAACAATTCTTTTTTCAAATCCAAGATTCTACACTACTAGAATGGTGCATAATAAGAAAACCAAGTTTATTTAATTGGTTAATTTTAAGTTTTTTTATTTGAATTGTAATACTTGTTAATTTAAATATTTCTTTCTTATGTAAAAATAAATATTGCTAGATAGATATAATCACAAATTGGCACACACAAAACAAAATAATAGTATAAAACAAGTTTTTTGTTAGTTGTGTGGCTCACCACCAACATGATAATTCTTAATCTTTTATCTACCATCAAATGCTCTCATCTTTCCCTTTGAGGGATCTTGATGATCAGAAAGTGTTAGATAATAAGGGAATGAGAATTAATTAGTTTGTTAACTTTAAATATCTTCTATAGTTTCTTAGTTTGTTAGTTTTGTGGCTTCCCACGATATGATAATTCTTGACCTTTTATCTACCATCATACTCTGCCACCTTTCCCTTCAAGGAATCTTGATGATTAGAAAGTGTTAGATAATAAGGGAATGTAATTTAATTAGTTTAGAAATTTTAAATATCTTTTATAATTGGTTGATAATATTTAATTTGTATTTCATATTCCATAGTAATATGGAATTGTATTGTATTTTGAGGTTTTCTTTTCCAATATTCTTTAATGGAAAATATAATTTCTATAAAATAAAACTAGATTTAC
This sequence comes from Sequoia sempervirens, assembly GCA_007258455.2. Lineage (NCBI taxonomy): Eukaryota > Viridiplantae > Streptophyta > Pinopsida > Cupressales > Cupressaceae > Sequoia > Sequoia sempervirens. The sequence goes on along the minus strand of VDFB02193867.1, from coordinate 644,285,750 downwards.
CATTCAACAATTTTTTTTTCAAATCCAAGCTTCTACACTACAAAAATGGTATAGGAATATATAATTTTTTATTTTTAAATATCATTTATTTTATAGCTATGGTGTGAGCAAGATTGAATTTTGAATCAGAGGAGCAAAGTAGACACTATCAAAGAGAGTATCAGATAATATTAAGGGAATATTGAAGAAAAAAATAGGAACAAATGGTAGATGTTGAAAAGAAATAGGAAAAAAGAAGGGACAATGAAGCCCATAGACAAATATATGCTAGACAAAGGGAAAAACTAACAGTACAAGAATTAGAATTATAAAATATAGAAGAAACATATGGAATTAGAAATAGTTGTCAACAAACATCTAAACAATTATCACATTCTCAAAGAGTAGAAACACAAAAATTTAATCTGTAACCAAATGAGATGCACAATCATCTATCTAGTGTAAATATTGAATTGAATCTTGAAAATGAAAATTCAATTTCAATAGAATGTGTGGTAAAAACACCTCAACATGGAACTGAATTTGAGATGAATTAAGGTGTACAAGGTGTTGCAAGAATGAAGGTGTTGTCATTGATGTCAACTAGTTTTAACTAGTTGTTGTTGTGACCAATGTCATGGATGTAGGTTATTGGTTGTATATATCAAGGATATTGAGAAAAAAATTTAGTGGTTACTCAAAGTTTTTCTCTAGGATATTCTCCTATGTTTGTGTAGTTCAGATATGTTGATTATGGTTGTTATAAGTTTCTAAATCATAATTTTTGGCTTATGATTCATTGTATAGTCTGAGTTATGTTTACTAGTTGTGAACTATTGTTTTCTATGTTTCTAGCTAAGGTTTGAGAGAAATATTGTTGGTTCAAATTTCTCTTTGGTTGAGTCGTATGACTTGAAGTTACAGTGTTAAGTTTCTATGATCATGTTGAAGATAATTTTGGTATCTGGAAGGATTGGATCATTCTAAGGATTGGATTGCATTGGCTTAATTGTTCCATGTGTTTTACACTAGTTTGGCTGACCTTGTGTTAAAAAATACTCTCAAAATTAATGAAGCGTGTTGGGACTTATTTGGTTCCTCATCAAGCCTGTGTTTATGTCACCCTCATTATAATTTCACCCTATAATGTTTTGGAACCTAATTTGAATTTAATGATGGATGGAGGACTTTGGATATGTTTCAAAGTTGAAGATGGTATAAATATAGGATGAGTTAGTGGTGAAAAATATGCAAGAGATAAGTGCAAATAAATAGAAAAAATAGATGCAAAGATGTGAATCGGTGTGTGTATGTAATGGGAGTGTGGCAGATCAATGCGACTTCTAAATGTTGAGTTTTTGGATGTAGTGAGTTGATGATGTACTCTATCATTCATGCATGTCTGCAAGTGGTTGAGCATTTATTGTGGTGGAAAACACTATTGCATTGAGATTGTCTTCTCTTTGTAACATATCTCTTCTATCTTCCTTTTATCTCTATGGTAGTGAGCCCTTTTGGTAGCTAACCCTATTGAACATAGCGTTTTGATCTAGAAAGTGAGTCCTTGTTTTGATAGTGAGCCTTTCTCTGGTAGTGAGCCCTTGTAATCAGTTTTGATATTCTCTATAGTGTGAGTTAATCCTCACTGTAGCTTTTCCCTTAGTGTATTTTGCATGTAAATTTTTCATTACTGTGTTTTTGTGATGGTTTTCAGTTTCTGCACTTGCACTTAATATTTAATCATTTTAGCAAAGTCAAGGAATTGTGATTTATCTAAGTTTTGATGAATGTTTTGAAATTTTTAATTTTCTACAACTAATTCACCCCCCTCTTAGTTTTCTTGTTCAATAATTAGTAGCAGAGCTTGGTTCCTTGGAGAAGAGCTTAATTTCTTAAGGAAGGTATGGGATGGCTAGAAAAGTTACTTATGAGTATTCAAAGATCGATGGAAATAATTATGCTATCTGCAAAATATTGATGGAAAAATATCCAAATTATTGGGGATATGATGTGGAGAAAGCATACAATACTCCTTACACTACTCCTGCTAATTGTCCAAATACACTTGATAAAATCAAGGCACATGAAGTAAACAATAAGGAAAATTTCATTTTGAAAAATGGTGTTGTGCATTCCAAGTTGATTAAGGTTCAAAACCTAAAGACTGCTGAAGAAGTCTAGGATACTTTAGAAACAATGCATGAAGGTGATGAAAGGGTCAAAGAAACAAAGTTAAAAAATTTGGAGACACAATTTCAGCTCCTACATATGTCTGAAGATGAGAATATTAAAGCCTATGTATAGAGCTTGGATGAGGTAGTAGCTAGAATGTGAGGACTTGGTGCTACAATAGATGAATCCAAGATTTTAAATAAGATTCTTACAACTCTTCAAGATGATTACAATGAAAATTTATGTGAGCTATTGAAGAAATTATAAATTACAAGACTTACACTAAACATCAACTATTGGGATCTTTGATGTCTTATGAAATGAGAAAGCCAAAATTGAGAAATGGATCCAAATCAAAATTCACTTTTAAGGCTACAAGAGAAGAAGATCTAGATGAAGAAAATACTGATGAAGTAGAAGCTAACTTTTTGAGAAGTATGAAGAAAGGCTTCGACATGTATGAAGGTAAGTTAACCTTTAAATTCCTTAGTTGTGGGGGAATAGGTCATTATGCTTCAAGGTGTCCATAAAGAGCTAAGAGGAATAAAAAGATATGAAAATAAAAAGAATGGTAAGAAGATCAATAGAGCATATTATGTGAACAAGGATGCTATTATATCTTATGAGGAATCTAATTATGAAGATCTTGATGATAATGAATTCTTCTTCTTGGATATAAAAGATGAACCTACTTCTAATAACTCTAAAAAATAGGTGAAAGAATACCCTTTGGAAAAGGAGAAAAATGAAGGTATTGTAATCTCAATCATACATGATAAATAGGAAAATAACTACTAGGTTGTTGAAAGTGGTTGTTCACATCACATGACTGGTGATAAGAGTAATTTTTTTAAACTTGAAAAATATGATGGATGATTAGTTGTGTTTGGAAGTGGTACTGGTGCTAAGATTTGTGGGATAGGTTTAGTAATCTTTTATGGAAAGCATAATACTGATGATGTCTACTATGTTAAGGGTTTTAGGAATAATATATTGAGTGTTGGATAGATGTGATGTAAAGGATATAATCCTATAGTTAAGGATGAAAGATGTGAAATCAAGAAAGACTCCAGAATGGTGATTGTTGGTAGAAATAAATCTAAAGAAAATATCTATCAACTTAAGTTTTCTCATGGATGATGCTTTATGACTTAGATTAATAAATTACTTGGTTGTGGTATTGAAGAATGTGTCATATGAATTTTGATAAATTGGCGAGGATTAGTGTAGTTCAAGCTGTGAGAGATTTACCAAGGATTACAAAGCTTGCTAATTCTATTTGCAAGAATTTTCAGTTTGGAAAGCAAGGAAAAAACCATTTTAGATCAGAGGAACAATCTACTACTATTCTGCTAGATATAATTCATACAAATCTTTGTGGTCCTACAAGAATGAGAAGTTACAAGGTGAAAGGTACTTTATGCTTTTGATTGATGATTATTCTAGATATACATGGGTTAAATTTCTTAGAGAGAAATTTGATCCATTAGATAGATTCAACACATTAAAATCTATGGTTTAGAATGAAGTAAATTTGAGGATTAAATGCTTAAGATCTGAAAGATTTGGTGAATTCACTTCCCATGAGTTTAATAAGTTTTGTGAAGTTCATGAAATAAAAGGATAGTTATCTACTTTGAGAGCTCCTCAACAGAATGGAGTTGTTGAAATAAAGAATAAAAAAATTCAAAAGGTTGCTAGATCAATGATTATTGAGGATTTTCTACCAAAAGTTTACTGGAGAGAAGATATTCACACTGTTTTTATGTATTCAATCGAATTCAAGCAAGATAAAACATCACATAGACCCCCTATGAGTTATGGTGTGGAAGAATTCCTACTGTTAAGTATTTCAAGGTATTTGGAAGAAAATGTTATATCACAAGGGATGAAGAAAATTTAGGAAAGTTTGATGTGATAAGTGATGAATTTTTTCATGGATATTTTAACTAAAAGAGAAGCTTATAGTTGTTTCAATAAAATACTAAGGAAGATTGAAAGCTAAAATGTTAAGGTTGATGAAGAAATGAATAATTCAATTGATGTTGATGGATGTGTATCTAATGAACTTGATTACATAAGGATTGAATAAATTTTGAAAGAATAGGAGAAGGATGAGAAAGAGAAGAAAAATGAAGGAGAAAATGAAGCTCCGATGGTGTCCCCCAAGACACCTAGATATGTACAGAAAAATCATTCAGAAAAATAGATCATTGGAGACAATAAAAAATGAGTATTGGAAAGAAGTAGAGATACTATTGGTGACGTAAACTATGTTTACTTTCAGAGATTGAAATTAAGACTATAAGTGAAGCATGTAAAGATGAGCATTGGATGGAAGCTATGAAAGAAGAACTTATGTAGATTGAAAATAATCAAACTTGGGAATTGGTCCCAAGATTGATAGATAAAAACAATACTAGATCATAGTGGGTATTCAGAAATAAGTTGAATGAGAGTGGATAAGTGGTCAGGAACAAAGAAAGTCTTGTGTGTAAGTGTTACTCATTAGTAGAAGGCATAGATTTTTATGACACTTTTTCTTTGGTGGCAAGAATGGAAGCTATTAGGATGTTATTACAATTTTTTGCTCATAAAGATTTCAAGGTCTATCAAATGGATGTCAAGTCTACATTTTTGAATTGTGAGCTTGGTATGTAAGGGCAGACATGTACTTGATTAGGAAAGGTTTCAACAAAGGTTTGACAGATAGTAATCTATATTTTGAATTGAAAATGATAAAATCTTGATTGTGGTCATATATGTGGATGAAATTATTTTTTGAGGAAATGAAACTATTTGTAATTTTTTTGCAAAAGAAATGCAAAAAGAATTTGCAATGTTTATGTTTGGAGAGATGAATATCTTTCTTTGGCTATAAATTAATCAAAGAGAGAAAGGAATTTTTATTCCACAATCTAAGTATGTGAAATAAATGTTGAATTTTTTTGGGATGGATGGTTCCAAACTAATATGCACTTGTATGGTGAGTGGTTGCAAATTATCTAAAGATGATGATTCATCTAAGGCTGATCAAATAAAATATAGATCTATGGTTAGAGGTTTGTTGTATTTGATTGCTACTAGACTAGATATTATGCATGCTATCTATATTGTGGCTAGATTTCAAGAAGACCCTAAGGAAACACATGTTGTTCTTAAAACAATCTTCAGATATTTGAATGGAACTTTGGATTATGGCTTATGGTATTCTAGGGAAATTAATTTACACTAAGTGCTTAAATACATGGAAATTGGTCTGTATGTGTCGATGATAGAAACTGTACAAGTGGTTGTCCATTCTTTCATGTTTATAGATTTGTGGCATGGTTAAGTGAAAATCAAAATTTAGTTTCCTTATCTACTACTGAAGATTTGTATATTTCTATTGTATCTTGTTGTACATAAGTTTTGTGGATTAAATAGAGATTGAAATATATCAAAGTAAAGTATGATGATCCTATTTATATCTTGTATGATAACACAACTGTAATTAAAATTTCAAAAAATCCAATGATGCACTCAAAGATAAAGCATATATCTATAAGGTATCATTTTTTGAGAGAAAAGGTAGTGGAGAATGAAGTAAATTTTGAGTATGCCCCTATGAAGGATCAAATTTCTGACATATTTACGAAGGCTCTTCCTAACGATACATTTGAGCATATTTGAGAGAATTTAGGGGTCATTTCCCCTCCTTTCTTGAACTATAGGCATATGGAGATGGATTAGTCTGGTGGGTCTATGGATCTTTCTTCTGGAGTGATGTTTTGGTGGCTACCTCTAAGGGGGAGCAGGTAGTGTCATGTGTTGTCATTGTGAGAGTATTTTATTTTTTATGTCAAAGGGGAAATAAATGTAAAATATATTTTTCCTTTTCCATTGATGTCAAAGGGGGAGAAGAGTATCATGTGAAAAATATTATCTACTAAGGGGAAGAAACCAAAAGAAAAATCATGAGAAATGTGTTCAGAGCTAGTATGTTTTCATTGATTCTTTTCCACATCATGTGTTGCCATCAATGAAAAAGGGAGAGATTTTTGCAATAATGAAGGCGTTTTCATTGATGTCAACTAGGTAACTAGTTGTTGTTGTCACTAATGTCATGGATGTAGGTTATTGGTTGTATATGTTGAGGATATTGAGAAAATAGTAATAAAGGTTGTAGGTGTTTAGTGATTGCTCTGAGTTTTTCTCCAAGATTTTCTCCTATGATTGTGTGGTTAAGATATGTTGATTATGGTTGTTAGAAGATGCTATATCTAGATTTTTCAATTCTAATTCATTGTACAATGTGAGTTATGTTCACTAGTTTTGATCTGTGGTTTTTTGTTTTTCTGGCTAAGGTCTGAGAGAAATATTGTTGGTCTAGATTTCTCTTTGGTTGAGTCTTATTACTTGTGGTTCTAGAGTTAGGATTTTATGATTATGTCAAAGATAATTTTGGTATCTGGAAGGATTGGATTGTGCTAAGGATTGAATGTGCTTAATTGCTCTTTTAATATGAAATTTTGTGGGTATGTGTAGGATTATGATGGGCCAAAAAGTAGTGATATGATGGGTATGTGTAGGGTATGTGGCTGGCAACTTTTTTAACCCAAAATTGATGAAATGAAAAGGTTTTTTAAAGGAGATTCTCAACTTCCCACCAATATAAATTATGCTTTACTTTAAATTTAATAAATTATTATTGTTCATTTTCTATTTGAATTATGACTAAAGTCCTGATTGATAAGCTGATTGAAAAACATCTATAGATTTCAAACGATATTACATTTTTTGAATCTAAAATATGTGTCACATTCTATGCTTCACAATATACTATAGGATTAAAAAAAAAGAATTGAATTTCATTAATTTTTGACCAAGTTAAGGTGGTCAGACATACGAGTTTTTATATTTTTTAAAATTTGTAATAAAAAATTCATAATTAATTATTTACTTTCAAAAAAATTACAAAAAAAATATCCATCACATCGAGACATGAGTCTTATACTTATATCTAAAATATTATAAAAAAATATTATCATTTTATTGTGGTTAGGGTGATTAGACAGACACCTACTTATTTTTTCCTTGAAATTTAAGTACTACTACATTGAAATTTCAAATTTTCACCAAATAGATTTTTTATTTTTTTAAATAAACCGAGTAGTTTAGAAGCTAAATTCAATTTTCTACATATTCTATTCTTACATATTTTTGAAATAATATAGATAACTTATTCAAATTTTTATGTCAAGTTCCCTAACTCTGAATTTTCTGAATTTTTTACCACCTAAGGGCCTATTTTTTCCATGAGGATCCTACACATACCCTTGTCACCCCAAGGGTTTTAGGACCTATCACAACAAGCTTTCTATTATTTACATTCAAGGATGCCCTAGAGATCTCATTACAAAGGAGAAAGAAATATTGATATAGGGTTGTCCTAGTGGTTGATTAGGATCTAATGAGGGGTTCAACACTAAGTTAACACTTGGAACAGACAATGAAATGCAAGATGAAATGCAAAACCATTATATCATGCAAACATAATTTAAATGAGATAGAAATGAATATGAAATAGAATAAAAGGTAGTAAGATAAAATGTGTGTACCGGGTAATCTAGAGGAAGTTGGAAGGAGCTTTGAATTGCTAGAAATTATGACATTTTAACCTAGTGGGACTCATTTACCATTCTGGGAAAATTAGTCACAGTTTTGGATATTTACATAGAAACGGGTTTGAGGAAAATTGGTACTTGAATCTACAATTTTTTTTGAAAAACACCTATAGTGGGACTCATTCGTCACTTATGGTGAATGATTCCAATTTATATTTTCTAAAACTTCAAGGTTTGAATCTATTATTCTTAGTCTGCTCAATCTACTTCTCCAGGTTTCTAGATTAGAAACTTTGATTTTGAGTCTATAGGTGACCTTTTGATGATGTTTACAACCTTTCAAATGAGAGAATTCCAACTTTTTCCTCCAAGCTTCTAACCTAGTCTTCAATGATCCTTCGAGCTTCAACATACTTAGATCTACAATCACACATGTAAAGAGGAGAAAACTTGTTTGTTAGTGAATATGGCTTTGACTTTGTCAAACCCATTTTGAATAATTAAACTAAATGATTAATTAATTAACATCAAACATGAAATATAGAACATAAAACATGAAGAATGATACCTTGAAGGATTTCTTAAAAAATCTACAATCTAGCTTGAAGTGGCCATGAAGGATGTAGATCTTGATCTTGAAATGGATGAAGAAAAATGTTTGACCTTGGATCTTGTATACAACATCAAAAAACTAGCTCAACAACATGCTTGATACTTGATATGCTTGACATGATAATGGATCTTTAATTTTTACAACAAGTGATGAAGAATTTTACCCTTGATTGCCTTAGAAATGATCTTGGATGCTCTTTAGATGACCTTGTGAAGTATTAGAATGATTAACTCTTGAATGCTTGACTTGACAACATGTAGAGCTTGTGTTGCTCAGGTGAAATAGGGATTTGAAAGCTTGTTTATAAAGCCAATGTACTCAAATAACCATTTATTAGATCCTCAAGGCTAGCATAGAAGAAATTTGAACTTAAAAACTAGTTATCTCGCTCAAACCTTTAAAATAGGTCAAGTGGAACTCATTTTCCATGCTAGGAAAATGAGTTCCACCTAGATGCGACTCACTCACCCAAAGTGGAAAATGGGTCCCATAGGGCCTATTTTGCTTCCTAAAGTGTTGGGGACTGAAGAAATTAAGTTTATATGTTGATCTTGTCAAGTTTTTGATTGAAATATTCCTTGGGATGCACAATATAGGGTCATATGGGACTATTAATGATGATATAAAGGTCATAAATGTAAAATTTCCCAAAATCCAATGTGAAAGTGTAAATAATACACTTTACAACACTGAATTAAGATAAAATTGGGTCTATTTATCTTATAAGGGCCCTAAATCCCATGTGAATGTATAAAACATATTACAACACTAGATTAGGTCCACCCTAGTTCATAATTCTCCCAAATTTAATGTGAAGATGTGAATAAATACATTTTACAACATTAAATTTGGGTATAGTTCAGTTTGGGTGATCCCACAATAGTGATTTATACTTTTTGGGAGATCCTAATTTTAGCTGAAATCACATATTTTTAGAAGATATAATGATTTAAGCATTAAAAAGTTCCATTTAAAAGATTCCAATTGAGGAGGGTTTGATTGAACCACCTTAGATACAACCCCCCTTGATAGAACCTGATGCAGGAGCATCTAGTGGTGTAAGGGTAATCCTGGATCACCCAAAAATATGTTTCCTTTCTATTAGCTCTTTGGTAATTTTTTTTACATTTTTGGATACCCTTTTCATCGAATAAGAATTCCCAACTTTCAAAACTACTATTCTTCTTTTTTTGGTTAGATTGCTATTTTTAGCAAGTATGAATTTGAAGGTATGATGAGGAAAAAATTTATGGGAAGCCTCAAGATGGAAAAAAAACATCAAAAAAAGAATAAGGCCAAGATCATTCCTAGTTTGAAAGTTATTCATGTTTAAGTTTCCCAAAATTGCCCAGCAAACGCTTTTGAGTCTAGTTTGAGGCACTAAACGATCTTGTATGGGCCCAAAGTTTATCGAAATTGGAAGAGGTAGTTCTTAGCACATACTACACTCTGAGACCTTTCCAACACTTCAAACCACATGTCAAACGATGTCTCAGATCAAATGTTATGGCTTCTAGAAGTTGGCCATTTTTTTGAAAATTGCCAATTTTCAAATTGGGACTCAATTTCTAAATTTCAAATTTCAAATTTGGTGCCCAACTGCCTACATTCAAAATTAATTAATTTTATTTTGCTCCAACCTAGAGAAAGGATATTTATGACTCATTTTTCTAATTAGGAGGGCACTAGGGAAAAACATAATTGTAATGGGAAAGGGGGAATTTATTTCTAGAAATAGTTAAAATTGCATGTATTGTAGCCTGTGAGGATTTGATCCTTTGGAATGTAATTTATATGTAATGAGAACATATATCCAATAAATTAATAATAATTTTGTTATTGTCTCTATTTTGTGCTTTTTTGAGCCTTAGGTTGTGGCTCTCATCAGAATCTTGCGAGTTTTAAACCATACTTGTAATGAAGTCTCCTTTACACATCAAAATGTTGGTTAAAAACCACTTTTGATTTACATTTTGGGGGATCAAATGAATTAATTTAAAATTTAATTTTTGTAAGTATTTAGTCCTTATTACAAGCTTCCCAAAAAGTATAATTTTAAATAAATTTAATTTGATTATTCTATTTATTTTTTATTTCTTGTGAGTGTAGCTTTTCACCAAAAATCAAGCTCTCTATTCTTCACGTGTAAAAAATAGAAAATTATCAAAAAAAATCTAAAAAATATCTATACACTAGATATTGATGTCCTTGATCCAATAAAAAGGTAAAATTGAATTTTGATACATACAAAAAAAGTTATGTTTTAGCCAATAAATCATGTCTAAATTATAACTCGTTTGACTTTGAAACTTAATTAAGAAAAAAATATTCAATTAAATGGTATGAAACCAATTAAATGCACTAGATATTATAGTTACAAATCTAAATTCAAAAAAAATTTATCCTTCATAGAAAAAAAGTTGTGTTAGCCAGTAACCTCACTCTCTGAAAATGGTGTTTACTATTAAAAACTAGAAGTGCAATCTAATTCCAAAATTTTGAAAAAAAATATATTTATTATCTATAGACAAAATGTCACAAATCACTAGTTTTCATCAACTACAAATTTCTCATGGTTTAGCCATTGTAGGTGCTCAAAAGTGAAGATTTAGTTAAAAAAAATTGTTCAATGTCCAGTTAGGCCAAAAATTGTAAACCAGTATTGTTGGACCACTTGTTTATTTAGCTTAAACGGTCCCTAGACCTAATGTGGATGTGTAAAAACCCTCACAACACTAGATCAAGGTGACATCAAGCCTAATTTATCATTAATTATTCCCAAATTAGGTGTGAAAATGTACACGACATTTTTGTACACTACATTTAGCCCCCACTTTAGTGAGAGGATGAACTTGCTTCAAACTCACACAAAAGTAGACACTAAAGAGAGGTCTAATTGTACCAATGTAGATAATATAGGATAACAAATATCAAGGAGGTGCTCAAGCCCCTAGGATCCATGATCTTAAGTCAAGCCAACATAAGTAAAAAAAAAGGACACACAAAGATGTATAATATGCAACATCTAGATACACAAACACACAATGTCAATAACTAAGAAAGAAAAATAAAAATAAGCAAAAGTAAGAAAATGTGGATAAAGCATCGACCGTTTGTCCAACATGATGTTAATTAGATCTAAGATATTTGTCCAAAGATGCACACTCACTCTTAGGCAATAGAATTTTAGGTTATTTGCTAGGAAATTAATCCAAGAAGGTGAAACACATGGGTATGTGCAAGATCATGATGGGCCAAAAAGTGGCGATATGATGGGTATGTGTAGGGTATGTGGCTGACGACATATTTTTAACCCAAAATTGATGAAACGAAAAAGATTTTTAAAGGAGATTCTTAGTTTTCCACCAATATAAATTATGCTTTACTTTGAATTTAATAAATAATTATTATTAATTTTCTATTTGAATTATGACTAAAGTCCTTATTGATAGGCTGATTGAAAAACATTTATAGCTTTCAAACGGTATCACATTTTTTGAATCTGAAAGATGTGTCACATTCTATGCTTTGCATACTATAGGATTTAAAAATAAAAATTGAATTTCATGAAGTTTTGACCAAGTTAAGGTGGTCAGACATACTAGTTTTTAATTACATACGAGTCATTCATAATTAATTATTTACTTGGAAAAAAATTACAAAAAAATATTCATCACATTGGGACATGAGTCATCTACTTATATCTAAAATCTTATAAAAAAATATTATCATTTTATTGTGGTTAGGGTGGTCAGACAGACACCTACTTCTTATTTTTTCCCTGAAATTTAAGTACTACTGCATTGAAATTTCAAATTTTCACCAAATAGTTTTGTTCTTTTTTAAATAAACTTAGTAGTTCTAAAACTACATTCATTTTTTTATAGATTCTAATATTACATATTTTTGAAATAATATACATAACTTATTCAAATTTTTATGTCAAGTTTCCTAAATTTGATTTTTTTGAATTTTTTGCCACTTAAGGGCCTGTTTTTTTCATGATGATCTTGTACATACCCACACATGACCAATATGCACTCACACACATATGCAAGTGGCTAAGGGAAATTCATGCCCTCATTTGGCTTCCCATCAAACCATACGAAAGTTATACATCCTAATAACTATAATAAGGCACCATGAAAAATGAACTTTAAGCTTCATGAGGAAAGAAAAAGTTCATATGGTTGAAACTCGTGAAAAAAAAAGATGGCTCCACAGGCATGCAAAATGTGTTATGCAAGGTGGCCATATAATCAAAATTGTAAATGCAAAATAGTGAAAGGAATGTTCAAAGGGATTTCACTTAGTTCATGCAAGTTCTCTTTGTAGGGAACATTGTGCTTAATGTCTCCAAGAGAGGACAAGTCAAAGAAATATCACACTCTTGGAGTAAATAAAACACAATGACACCAACAAGAAAAGGACGCATAGCAAGAAGAAAGAAATAACACAATGAAATATGGGTGTCAAGGTATTCCCCCACTTTTAAAGCAGTTGCTAACACCATTACTATGAGAAATTGCTTTAAAGTAGAAGAATATAGGAGAGCTTACTCAGAAAGCCCTATGCCAAGTCATATGTTTCTAAATAAAATTATATCATGAATAAGTGTGCCTATGTTATCAAATCCATGAATTGACAAGGAATCAGGTTGAATTTTTGACTTATCCACACCAAGCTTATCCCGAAGGGAAATAATACACACATTAACTATGGAGCCATTGTCAACAAGGGTTATCTTTATTTCTAATGTGGTTTAGCTAGCTATTATTATCAAGGAATCATTTTATTTTTGCACTTCCAAAGGAGGGAGCTCACTTTGGTGGAAAACAATGTTAACATTTATTCCCTGAATCATGGCTACTATGTCATTTGCTTTCACATTAGAAGGGACACTAAACTATTTTAAAGAATTTTGAATCATGTTGTTGTAATAAGGTCAAGCCTAAATAAGGTCCCATAAGGATATTTTAGTAAGAGTGCTCTTTAGTTGTTGAACAAGATCATACTCATTTCTGCTTTGTAAGGGAAAATGAGGAGCACTATGCAAGATGGGATTAGGAAAAGGTAAGGCTGTTGAGGGTGTTTTTCTTGGTTGCAGATTGTTTCTAGTGTTATATGTATGATAAAAAGTATTATGACTGGACTACTACAAAAGATTAGTCTTAGGTGGGTAAAGGATAAGCTCAGGTTTTTTTTTTTTGATTTTGCAGTTTGTGTGAAGGTGGATAAAAAATTAGAGGATTTTTAGGATGTCCCATAGGGTATGTAGGAGTTCCAATAGTCAAGGGGGACCTAATGGATGCTTGTGCATTCATAACTTTAGCGGCATTGGTTTGATGTATTTCTAACAAAGAGAAATATAGTATCATCTTTTCACCATAATCCAAAGAAGCCCCATTACTATTATTGTCATTTTCTTGCACCATGATATTCTCCCTAGGAGGAGAGTTGTTAGGAGAACTACAAACCAAATTTTCTTGGAATTCAACAATTGGTTCTTCCAAAATGGCTTCATCGCAAGTAGGAGAATGATCAATAGTTGGATTTTCTTGTTTATCAATAGTGGGGATATTAGTAGAAGGCTCTATTTGATTGTCAATGACTTCATCCTTTTTATCTAAGGCCTCATTCTCTTGTGCCATAGTATCTACCCTAGTAGGAGAGCTTGTAAGATATTCATCACATTCCATGGTTATTTTTTGTAAAGTAGCTTCATCACAAGTAGGGGAGGCATCAAGAGAAGGAAAATTTTCATTTTCATGCCTACCAAGTAGATCTTTCCAAATGGTAGGAGAATTAGGGAAGGGGGGAACAAGGTTCTCATGACTCTCAATAGGTGCATCTTCTAACATAAACCTATCCTCTTCACATTAAGGAGGGATATTAGGAGGAAAATTTTGATTGTCATGGCTATTTATGATATCATCCTCTTTCGCTAAAACATTCTCATAAGCAAGAGATGAATGGAGACTAGGTAAGCTAATGTTTATAAATGTTTCTATGATCTCATCTTATTGTTTTCTAACATCTTCCAAAGCTGGATGAGGAGAGGGACAATTAATACTCTCAATGTTTTTATCTTCTTTCACCAAGATACCTTTCTCACTAATAGGAGAGGTATTGGCCAAAAAACAAGTATGATTGTTATGATTGTCTACACTTGCATCCTCTTGTATCATATCATCCTCACCAATGGGGAATGTAATATTAAGGACTGCATCAATGGTTTGATTTGCTTTCTCTGAGATGTTCTCATAAATATGAAAGATAGTAGAAGGATGATTAAAATGTTTCTTAATGAACTCTTTTTTGTAATCTAATTTGAATTCATAGGAGGGTATGTTGTACTTATGCAATCCATTTTTAACCATATCAAAGCCAGATCTCTTGAACAAAAACATGCTATCATGGAAAAGTAAAAAAAGTGCAATGCAATGACCTAAAGTGAAATGCTTAAATGCAATTTTTTAGATTTGAAACAAGGTAATTTGGTGATTACACTATGAAACAACCTGAAAGATGAAATGTTGTAAATACAAATTTGGAATTGATTAATGGATGAAATGGGCCAATTTAACCTAGATTTAGTGAAATGTATGTAATAGAAAGTCAACCCACTAAAATAGATAACCGATGGAAGCAAACATAAGTGTAGAAACAAGGCTTTTTAATGTTGTAAAATGTAGTTTTAGATGTGCAATGAGATTGATTCACCCAAGGTGGTGAATGAGTCCCAAACTGGATTTTTTTCAAAATTTTCAAAGATTTTCAATTTATTTTGATACTTTTTATGTTGTATGACCTTAATACTAAATGTAAATGTAGGTTTTATATGATTTTCAATTATTTGAGATGAAAAAATGCAACGTATATGCACTTTCACTAACTATACAAAATTTAGAAACCCTATATTCCAAATAACTAATGTAAACCCTAATGCAAATTCAATGCAAGCTAGATCTAGGATGACGATGGACTCCAAATTAGAAAATAAGGTATTCTAAAATCAGGTTCACCAAAATGTAATATAGAATTTTGTCACCCCAAGGGTTTTAGGACCTAGGGCAACAAGCTTTCTATTCTTTACATTCAAGGATTCCCTAGAGATCTTAATGAAAAGTAGAAAGAGATCTTGCAAAGGGATGCCCTAAGGGATAATTAGGATCTAATGAGGGATTCACCACCAAGTTGAAACTTGGAAAAGAAAATGAAATGAAAACCCTAATATGATGCAAACTTGATTTAAGTGAACTAGAAATGCATATGAAATATAATAAAAAGTTGTAAGATGAAATGTGTACACCTAGGAATCTGAAGGAAGTTGGAATGAGTTTTGAATTACTGGAAATTCTAACTTTTTGACCTAGTGGGATAATTTTTCATTCTAGGTGAATCAGTCCTAGTTCCAGATTTTTGTATATGAACAATTTTTGGGAAAATAGTTATCGAAATCTACAAAAATTTCTTGAAAAAACCTAGAATGGGAATAATTTTCCACTTATGGTGAATGAGTCCAATTTGGATTCTCTAGAACTTCAAGTCCTAAATCTGTACTTCTTAGTCTGCTCAATCTACTTCTCCAATTTTTTAGATCTAA
This sequence comes from Sequoia sempervirens, assembly GCA_007258455.2. Lineage (NCBI taxonomy): Eukaryota > Viridiplantae > Streptophyta > Pinopsida > Cupressales > Cupressaceae > Sequoia > Sequoia sempervirens. The sequence continues at coordinate 644,269,774 of VDFB02193867.1, read as the reverse complement.
AAATAATTATGGTGTTGTAGGTGACCTTTTAGTTAAGTTTACAACCTTGCAAATGAGGATACAATTCCAAAAACTTTGTCCAAGCTTGTAACCTAGTCTTCAATGATCCTTCAAGCTCCATGACACTTATATCTATAATCACACATGTAAAGAGGAGATAAATGTTTGATTGCTAGTGAATAGGGGTTCACCTTGGTCAAACCCCTTTTACGTAGTGAAACCAAATGATGAAATAATGAAAAGGAAACATGAAATATAGAACATGAAACATGAAGATAATACCTTGAAGTATGTCTTGCAAATATTTAATCTAGCATTAAGTGGCCATGAAGGATGTAGATCTTGATCTTCAAATGGATGAAGAAAAATGATTGACCTTGGATATTTGATGAAACATCAGAATACTAGCTCAAAAATATGATTGATACTTGATTTTCTTGACATAATAATGGATATTAAATTTTTGCACTAATTGATGAAGAATTCTACCTTTGAATTCCCGATAAATGATCTTGAATGCTCTTTCAATGATCTTGTGAAGTCTTGGAATGCTTAAATCTTGAATAATTGACTTGATAACATGGATACCTTGTGTTGATTAGGTGAAATAAGGATTTCAAAACTTGTTTATATAGGAAATCCACTCAAATGATTGTTTATTAGATCCCCAAGACTGACATAGAAGGAATTTGAACTTGAAACCTATTTTTCCCACTCAAACCTTGAAAATAGGTCAAATGGGACTCATTTTCCAAGCTAGGTGAATGAGTCCCACCTGGATGGGACTCATTTTCCCAAACTGGTGAATGGGTCCCACATGGCCTATTTTGCTTGCTAAAGTGTCAGGGAGTGAAGAAATTAAGTTTATATGTTGACCTTGTCAAATTTTTGATTGATATATGCCTTGGGATGCATAATATAGGGTCTTAGGGGCCTATTAATGATGATAGAAAGGTCATAAATGCAAGAGGGCCCAAAATCTAATGTGAAAGTCTAAATAAATACACTTTGCAATACTAAATTAAGGTAAAATTTGGTCTATTTTTCTTAGAAGAACCCTAAATCCCATGTGAATGTATAAATCATGTTACAAAACTAGATTAGATCCACCTTAGCTCATAAGCCTCATAAATTTAATAAGATGTGATTAAATACATTTTACAACATTAAATTAGGGCATAGTTAGGTTGAACATGCCCTAGATCTAATGTGGATGTGTTAAAAACCTCACAACACTAGATAAACGTGGTATCATGTATAATTTATCATTAATTATTCCAAAATTAGGTGTGAAAATGTAAAGTATGACATTTTTCTACACTACATTTAGCACACACTTTAGTGAGAGGATGAATTTGCTTAAAAATCACACTAAAGTAGACATTCAATAGGGGTCCAATTGTACCAATGTGGATGGTCTTGGATAACAAAGATCGAGGAGGTGATCAAGCCCCTAGGATACAAGATCCTAATTCAAGCCAAAATAAGCACAAAAAGGACACACATAAAGATGTATAATATGTAGCATCAAGATACAAAAACATGCAATGCCAATAACTAAGAAAGAAAAAATGAAACAAGAAAAAGAAAAGGTGGATCAAGCCTTGACCATTTATCCAACATAATGTGGATCAGATCTAAGTTGTTTGTCCAAAGAGGCACACTCACTCTGAGGCAATGAAACTTTAGGCTATCCATTAGGTGAGTAATCCAAGAAGGTGAGACACATATAACCGATATGCATTCACACACAAACACGTGAGTGGCTAAGGGAAATTCATGCCCTCATTCAAATTCCCATCAAACCATACCAAAGTTATACCTCCTGATAACTTCAATAAGGCACAACACAAAATGAGCTTCAAGCTTCACAAGGCAAGCAAAAACTTTGTGTGTTTGAAAATCATGAAGAAGCAAGATGGCTCCATACGCATGCAAAGTGTGTTATGCAATGTGGCCATATAACTAAAATTGTAAATGAAAAATAGTGCAAGGAATGTTCAAAAGGATTTCTCTTAGGTCATGCAAGGTCTCTTCTTAGGGAACATCATGCTTAATATCTCCAAGAGAGGACAAGCCAAAAATTTATCACACTCGTGGAGGAAATCAAACCCAATACCATCACCGAGAAAAGGATGCATTGCAAGAAGAAAGAAATCACACAATGAAATATGTGTGTCGATGTATTCCCCCACTTTAAATCAGTTTCTAACACCATTACTGTGAGAAATTGATTTAAAGTAGAAGACATGAGAGCTTACTTGAAGAGCCCTATGCCATGTCATATGTTTCTGAATCGAACTACATCATGAATAAGTATACCACATGTGATTCAACTTAAGGAATGTTGTCCACATCCAAATTTTTCTCTTATATTTACATGAAAGTTGATCAACTAGCCAAAAGAGACAATGACAAGTGACATTTAATGACAAGGCTATCTAATCCCCTTTCCCCCTGTGCTATAGAAAATTGGACCCTCTTGAGAAAACAGACAATTTCACACATAATTAGACCCACTTTTTAGTTCCTTCACATCATTTACCCTTCAAAAAAACATTTATAGGCCCCTAGGACCCATTATCTTAGATCTAGAGGCTCGTTTTACCTGAGAAATCACATAAAACCCAACAAATAACACTTAATTATCCCATACGTCGAAAACCCACCTTCAAAAATTGGTAGTGGGACCCATTCACCACCTTGGACGAATGATTCAACTTTGGTGGGACCCATTTTCCAAGGGTGGCAAATGAGTCCCCTTTGAGGGAAATTTCAATTTTGAGTAGGAATTTGATTAATTTAACTTAAATTTCCAGCGAATGTCAGCCTCTTAGGTCTAAATAATGGGAAAATAAGGTATTATTTCTTATAAATACTCATTTAAAGTCATTTCACACATTGTTTTGTCATTTTTAAAGAGCAATTTATAGAGTCAAGTCTTCCACAACAAGTCTCATTAGCAAAAGTTGAAGTTTTAGGGCAACAAACTAGGGTTTTTTGCAAGTCTTGAAGCTCACTTTTTTTGTCAAAGATTCGATATTTCAAAGGGTTGATTATGGATGCCTATGGTGAATCATGAAGAAATATAGGGTGAAGAGGTGCAACTAGCCACCAAATCACATCTAAGGACTTAGTTTCATATTGATTCCATCTTCCATTTTCACTTTATCTTCATATTAAGGTTTTCATTTTATTTGTTTGTCATTTGCTTGTCATTTGCCTGTCATTTCATTTCCATTTTTGATGTGTTGTAAGGTTATGAGGTTGAGATATTTCATTATACAAATCATCTTTGCATTTCTTATTCTAGAGCAATAGAATAGGGCTTTTGTCATATTTCAGATATTCCTAGTCTTTACCACATCTAAGGCTAGGGTTTTATGCATATTTTTCTCCATAAAAGGTTTAATTACCTAACTTGTGGTTTGACCAAGGAAAAACCCCCATTAGAAAAACAACATTAAGTTGTTTTGTACAAATTTCTTTAGATCCCGAGTCGGGTTTCTATCAGAAATTGTTGTGTAGGTGTCAAGGTGAAGAAAAAAACTTTGAAGTTGTAAAAATTTGAAAGTGGACTGATTTTCCATGCACACAAAATGAGTCCCTCCTATGGTGCAGATTTGAGTCAATGCAGATCTTGGTTCCCGGTTGACAGAAAACAACTTCTATGCAGAAAAATCCAAAACTGGGACCGATTTTCCCAGGGTGATGAATGAGTCCCAGTTACCTCAAATACAAATTTCATCAATTTTCCAATTTTTTTCTAGTCTTCTTCTATTTCCCAACAGCACACATTCTGAAAAACAACTTTCTATTTAGTTTAATTTTCATTTTTGTTCATTCTTTTAAGCTTTTTGCAAACAACACTGTGTTTTCAAACATAGCATAAATCATAGATTTTGCATTCATTATCAGTCATTTAGATCACTTAACTGTACTTAGTTCATTTCATTTAGCTCATACAACATCATAAATAACATAATTTGAATGAACCCTTTAGCATTTTTGGCCCTATCTCCTTTTAGGTGAAAAACTGTAGAAGAGCTAGAGAAGTGTATTGGTGAAAGCATTCTTCAAATTTAATTATTGCATTGTATTCCATTCAATCATTCCAACACTCTTCATTTTCATTCTGTATTTTCATTGTATAGACCTAACAATCTTGAGAAAAGACAGAAAAAAATTAGAATTTTTTTTAAAAAATGATCCCTTGGGACTCATTCACCACCTTGGGCGAATTAGTTGCACTACAGTGTCTAAATTAGCATTTCCAGATTTCAGTTCCTTGCATTGCATCTTTTTTTTTCTATAATTACCTTTCTATTATAGTTTAATTGTGTCTATTTTCTTAGCATAAATTTTACTTCTTTTCATGGCATTCACAGATAGTTTTAGATATTTGAAACTTTCCTTTTCCATATTTGTTCCTAGTTCTTTTAGATTAGATTCATCGATACATAAAGAAACAAAAACCAAAACATCAAACCATCCCTTCAAAAAAAGATTCAAATTAGAAACATCTCATCCAAGCCTCTTAGCAGTGATGATGCTGACAAGTTAGATGAAGTTCTTCAGGACTTCCTCTCACTCACTTCATCCTCTAATGCTTTCAATGAGAAACCTAAACCCCTTAATGATAAATTCCCCCTCAAACCTTTTGCTTGTGATGACTTTTATTTGTTAGATGAAGCCCTAACAAGACTTCCTCACACATAAGCCATCCACTAAGGTTTGTTGTGACTAGCTCACGATACCAAATGCTAACACCTCTAATGATTCTCTTGAACACCTTAAACCAATTCATGATAATTTACCCCTCAAACCTTTTAGTTGTGATGATTTACACTTGATAGATAAATCTCTTCAGGACTTCATCTCACCCAAATCATTCACTTTGGTTTGTTGTGAGACATCTAAAACTAAGGATGTTAATGTAATCCAACCTCAATTTATTCTTTACCCACCCTCACATAAACTTCACCCCTCTAACCAACCTTGGTACACCCTGTACCCCCCTAAAACTAATGTGTTGCAGTAATCTAGTAATGATATTGTTGGTCATATATATAACACCCGAAGCAACCCACAACTGCCACAACCAACCCCACCTTCTTTACCTCTACCTAATCCTCCTAGTGCTCCTCACTATAGTCCACACAAAAAGGAGTATTACCTTGCTGAACAATTAAAGAATACTCTTACCAAGATTTCCCTTTGGTATTTGCTCCAAAACTAACCAAATTATCACAACACTCTTCAAACAACCTTAAAAAAAATCATAGTTCCACCCGGTACCACTCTGAATGATGTGAAAATTCTCATTCAAAAAATAAACCTTGACATTACTTTCCATCAACATGAGCTCCCTCCTTTAGATTTGCGTAAAAAAAATGATACCTTTGTAATAATTGCTCATTTCAATCACATATGTATCAAAAAAACTCTCATTGATAATGGTTCTACTCTTAATGTGTGTAGTGTGACTCTCCATGATCGATTAGATGTTGAAAGGTCACAAATAATACCTGATTTTGTCTCCATTCAAGGATTTGACAACATAACAAAGCAACCACTTGGGATAATTACTTTTCCTATTACAGTTGGGGTGGCTACTTTGCAACCTCTATCCATGTCATGCCTTATGATCTTTCATATAATATTCTTTTAGGATGACCATGGATTCATGAGATGAATGTAGTGCCTTTGACCCTTCATCGTATCATGAAATATGTCCATAACAATCATATCTATCAAGTTGAAATAGACCCTGAGCCTGAAAGTTGCGTGCATCTTGAAAAAGGAGTTACAATTCCTTTGAAAAAATTAATTCCAACATCCAATATAAATCCTCTTGAAATTGAACAAAACAATGAGGAATCGACATCTAAATTATTTGGTGATGATTGGGGATCCTAATTAGAATTCACACCCTCGTTTATGGCTAAATACATACACAAAAGAAAGATGAGAAACACCAACAACCAAAAATCATGTCCACTCAAAATTCTAAACAATTGTCTCAACAATCTATCTCATATAATTTGGATGACAATGCAACATGTACACAACAAATTTTTATGAGATAGATTATCAATCCCCGCGTAATCCACATAAAATGGAAAAACTTTATGGAAAAGGCTACGAACTTGTAAAACAATTAGGCTATACTGGAAAAGGGTGTGGAAAACATGAGCAAGGTATTTGTGTCCCTATTGAACCTAATACGCAAGAAAAAAAAATAGATTGGGATATTCTTTTTCAAAAATGGCCAAAGGTACTCAATGATCATCTTTGAACATTAACACTATAACATGTCAACCAAAACAAAAACTCACAATCAAACATTCTAAATTTCTCGACATAACCCTACCGCCTTCATGCAAGTATGTCAATAGCGATGAAGCTTTGAAACGAATGTTAGGAGTTTATTATAACGCATCCTCACTTACTTCCATGAAAAAAATTCCTCGTTCCACGACTGTTACCAAGAAAATAGCAAGTGATATCACAAAAGAGCTCTATGAATTTGAAGGTCCTAAATCAAATTCACTCCCTTTAGGAGATACAATTGATGTGCCAATGGACATTAATGATAAAGATAAAGTTATTACGATTTTGAAGTACCTTGGTGATGAAGAACAAGAAGACACGACCAGTTTACTTCAAGATTTTTTCCTAAAACATTTGTGTGGAAATATTTTGATATGCCAAGAATTGACCCAAAAATTGTGATGCATAACATTTTTCTTATTGAAAATGCTAAACCCGTTCGTCAAAAGATAAGAAAAATTGATGAGGGTGCAGCCTGAGACACAAAAAATAACCCACAAACAATAGAATAATTTTATTATTCAGAAAATGGAGCTTCTTACATGTAGAGGATCTCAAATCCCCAAGTTCTACAACACATGCAAGTTACAAAAAGCTACAGAATAACCCTTTCGCAATATGCGAGCTTGTCCCAAAAAAGTTACCCAAAAAATTAGAAACCCACCCATAAATAGAGCTCCTCTTTAGTTTGGAGCCAAAACAATATTAACATTTGAGTTTAGGCAGTTTGGAGCTGAAAATTACAACTTGAAGTTCAAATTTCAAAAGAACATTTGCGATTGTATCTTCTAGAAAGTGCGCCAACTTCCTGGGGCCATAACTTTTGATCCGGGGCTCCGATTCACGAACCGTTTGAACCGTTGGAAAGGTCTCGAAGTTAAGAACGCGCTCAAAATTAGCCACGCCAATTTTGGCAAGTTTCGTGGCCATTCGGGATCCTAAGTGCCTCAAATCCAACTTGGAAAGATTTCGTGCAACTGGGAAACTAAAACTACAATATCTTCAACCTGTGAATAGAAAAATAAAACCGTGAATTGGGAACAATTCCCATTATGACAAAAAGGGTATCCAAAATATAAAAACATGTAAAAACTAAGAAACTTGAAATTTAACCAT